>JABFEV010000637.1:4784-15218 GCA_013618395.1 Fusarium domesticum | reverse complement strand
ACACTCTGCAATATCTTGCGATCCAGCAGTCCAATTTTAATTCTATCTGAAGATTCTAAATTAGCAATGCCTAAATATACCGAATATCAGGTTAAACAGGCTATAGATCAAGCCATTGCGACTGGAAATGTGAAGGCCGCTGCTAAAGATTGGCAAATACCACGAACAACCCTACGTGACCGTGTCCGAGGCATTGAGCCCAAACCGAGGAGGGCACATTCACATCGCCAACGCCTCTCTCTAGTGCAGGAAGAGCATCTCGCCACTTATCTTCTTACCCAGAGGGCCCTAGGGGTCTCGCCGACACATAATCAGCTCAGAGAATTCGCTCAGCGCGTTGTCGATAACCAAGGCGACTTTTAACCGATCGGGAAGAACTAGATTAGTGGCTTTTTACGCAGAAACCCGAGTATAAAGACCGTAAGAGGCAAGTCTATCGTCATTAACCATATAGAAGGGGCTTCGACTAAGAAAATCAAGGAATGCTTCGTCAGACTAGCCGTTAAAGAGATCAAGAATATTCCCCCTTAATATCATTATAATATAGATAAGACTAGCATTATGGAAGGAAAAGAGGATAATAGCTTGGTTCTTGGAAGAGCTGACGATGATTTTGCGCCGATTAAAGTCCCTGGATCCCGTGGATAGACTTTAATTCTCGAATCAATAAACGCTCTTAGCATCGCATTACCGCCACTTATTGTTTTTAAGGGAATAAGCATATAATACCAATGGTTTCCTAAAGATCTTACTAGATTTAAGTCTTAGCATTTTATCTTATTAAAAAAAGGCTAGACCTTTAATAATATTAGCTTAGAATAGTTAAAAAAGATCTTTATTCCCTTAATAAAGTTAGAAAAGCCCTAGAAGCAATTACTTATTATTAACGGCTATAGGAGTTATAAAACCATCGATTTTATATGGGAATGTTATATTAATAATATTTATATTCTTCATTTGCCGGCATATTATTCTTGTCTTCTTTAACCGCTCGATTTAACGGTCTTTTCGGTGTTAAAGAGGGCATATCGCAAGGAGGTTTAACGGCTCACTAAAATCATAGATAACTCATCCCTGGGCAAGGCATACTTCTTAAAATGTTATCTTAAGGCACGGGAGCAAGCTATGAAGCCAGAGACTATTCGGGCGGGTTGGAAATTATCAGGAATATGGCCAGTTTCTATAGCAAAGCCCCTATTAAACCCATAGTTTATTAAACGGCAATGACAGCGAGAAAGAAACGCATTTCACACGCCTGCGCCCAAAAGGAAGATGTCGGAATAGGAGGAATTGAGGCAGTGGAAGAGGGTTGTTACACGCCTCCAGCCAAAGTTCCATCTTACCCAATGGCTCTCAACTACGTATTTCACAAGTTCAACACTCTCTTCCGGTCTCTAAGAGTTTGCTCTTCTGGAAGTCAATCCAGCATTACACTGGAAGGGTGTCCCTGAGATAAGTCCTGTAAAGTATCCAAACGATATCATAGTAGATTATTTCGACATGACACTTCCAAAGCATAGTAGCTAGGACTCACTGAGCGCTGATTTGCAAGTCCTCGCCATTGGCCATAACTTGTATACGATGAGCGAGAAATACAACGGTCATAAAAGGAGATCGCCACTGCTCCCGCTCTCAGTCCAAGCTGATAGGCATGCCACCAACAAACCGGAAAACGGAGTCATTTTCCCCAATAGAACCAAACTCGATACACGGCCACCCAGTCTGCACCTAAGTTGTTCCAAAACCTTGAAGAGTTGGTACCGTATTTGGAAATAGGACCGTTTTGCACAAGGACGTGTCGAATCCGGCTTGTCCGGATGGGCCTGGATATATGGACGCGCCAGAACCTTTACTTAACGGTACTGTGCCCAGCCTCACAACTATGCCTGCTCGCAGCACCCTCATTCTTCACCCTGCACCGGCTTCCTGAGATGGTATCGTGATACATTGGGAGTAAATAGCAGCCCATAAGCAAGCATCAAGATTCGGAATCTCCATGGTGACCCCGCCCGTTTCGCTTCCAGTGAGATATAAGACATTTATCCCACTCTCATTTTCTTCTCGGAAACTTTTCTAGGCGGCCATGTCTTAGCCATGATCAACATGGAACATCGAACTGACAGTACGGTACCCACTACTTATGTGATAACACGGACATGTACTTACCAAGCGCCATGATATAACAATATTAATTTCCCCCAACCGACGTTTTTAACCTGCACTCCTCCTTTATACCTACCACCACTCTGTTACAATTATATGTCGCTCAAGCCCGCGGTGACAGTTTCCAATCCCTAATCAGCATGGCCCTATCTGCAAGGAAGCACTTTGGAGGCGTCGAGCCCAAACCTCTGGCGTCCAGGGTCAAATATCACAACGTTACCTTTAAGGATCACACCGGTAGCCTGGCCCTCATGTCGTGGTCCGGCTCAGAGAACAGGCCCAATCTACCTTATTTGCCCTCTTGGGTCTTCTACATGGTCAACCTAAAGATCCCACGCGACTTTAACCGCTGCACATTTGTTTCTGGTCTTGAGAGAGGCCGTATGCGTTATAGCGGTGGCGGCTTCAGATATAAATTCTTTTTTTTACCCAGTGCTACCGCTAAAAAATATATTGCGCACTACCGTGGTGAGATGGCTGCTCGAAGTACCATTTGGCGCTAGGTCCGCAAGGTGAAGATGGCCCTAAAGAAGAAGCACGAGACAGGCGAAGAAGGAACTAATGATTTAGCTAAAGAGTTATCTTCTGGCAATAATGATGAGCCTTAATCCGGTATTGCAGGTAAAGAAGGACTCCTAGGTTTACCTTGGCTAAAAGATGATAGTAACTGGTATTTTATCAACTACTATAACTAGCTCTTCATATATTTGGATGCAGACATCCAGTGGGGTCCCGATCAAGATCACAATGTCTGCCTCGTTAAATTTGTCCCTATGCCCATCGAATGGGAGGAAGGTGAAAGGGTTAGATCGGGTCCGATGGAACACCCTATTCATTCAGAGCATATAAAGGCGAGGGGTAGAGTGGGTAAGGAGGAGCTTATTAATTGGATGGGCAACAGAAGTAATGAATATTGGGCGCGAGCGGCTAGCGAAGCTACCGATGACGCTGAAGACCTCGGCTGGGAGACTTGGTAATGCATCTCGGAGGGAAGATTCGTCTACTGGTGGTTCTCCTCGGTCCCCTAATAACGTAATAGTCTAGACACATGAAACAATTAGCTTTAACTTGAATCCGAAAGAAAGTAGAGATTATATGCGATTTTAATGATGGTATATAGCTCGATCATTTTCATGATAACATTTGACCCCACTTTTATGATAAACTTCCTAGAACGGCCTAGAAGCACCTCTACCCGAATCCTATAGATGTTTGAAGTTACTCTGCGCCCAAATGTCTGGTTGCGAGGGGTTTGGGTTCCTGTGTGCAAACCCTGCCTTTGGGAACTTGAGTATCGACGCCGAAATGAGACGTCCCGAGTAAAGCACATCATCCAGCGACTTCTTCCCGTTCGGCTAACCTTCAAACGCGGACTTGTAATTGGCCGTAGTTGCTATAAGCCAATTGTTAGCTAAAGCCTGGATGTTAGTCAGGAGATAATCGAACTAAAAGCAGTAAAGGTCACGTAAGCCGGCCGTGGGCTCGTCTGATGCCTGAGTAGTTATATCTGGTTGGCTGGTGTTAATGTGCCTGGATGTGGTCCATGGGTACTCATCTTCAAATTCAGCGAGGGCAAGCTCCATATGCTGAGATGTCTCTGTGAACTTGGACCAAATCTAGTCTCGGCGCATCTAATAGAAGACTCCTGCATACTGTGATAAAATCGTTTAGCTATCCTTTCCGCCACGGCTTCAAGACGATAACTTACTTTACGTATTCGTCAGTTTAAGTGTGTCCTCGGGGACGGCTCGGATCGTGACAGTATACTCCTGAGCTCTGGGTCTCGGAACATTTATCTGAACAGCTAGGGGCTCGATCGGATGACTGAGACCCGATCGTATGGCTGCAGCATACGAAGGCGCTGGTGCCGGGTTAGCTCTTGCTTCTGGGAGCTTAGTGTTCGAGAGGATCGCTCTCTTGGTCTCCCTAAGGGGACTAAAGGAGCGGCAAACCTCTGCCAGTTTTCACTGGCTCTCCTTGGGCTGTTTTTCGTGGTTCGCTCGCTCCTCCTTGAGCTTCTCCTTGAGCTCCTTTCTCGCTGCTCGCTCCTTGGCCCATTTCCCTCTCCCTGCTTCGTGGTTCTCTCTCTCCTTAGCCAGCTCCTCTTCAAGCCTCGTGATCAAGTCTTTGTAATCTGGGGAGGAATCCCCTATCTCCTCTTGATTTTCGGCAACTTCTATAACATCAGCAATTCGTTCAGACGTTCGGTCGGCAGTTACTAAAGTTGGTAATCCAGGGTCAATATCCATCCCGTCAAAGTTTTCACCGGGCGCATCCTAGCTTACAATAGACAAGAATGTATTTTGAGGCTACTAGCTTACTGCCCTCTAGAGGCAAGCTGGGTTAAATAACAACTTATACTAAGGTAAAAGCGAGTTTAAAGGCAATGTATATTAGACGGATAATCAACTCTGCAAGACTATTAGCCGGCCTTGAATAAAGTCCGGAAAGATTTGCTCTTTTCGAGATCCATCAAGCATAGAGCTACTCAGTGACCTGAGCTCCCTTCTATCTAATCCCCTCTTACTCGTGATATCTACTGTCAATCCCTTTTCTCACTACTAATATGGACTATTCTCGTTGACAATTCACCGTTGACTTGGAAAGGTCAATGCATTTGGTCAATGGACTATCTCAAAGGAAGGCCGTGGTCATCGCTTCTAATAAATATACACTACTTCAAGCAGCGACTTGAAGAATACAGCGACCAGCAACCTGACCAGCGGCCAATTTGTCAACCCACTGGTCAAGGTCCTCGAGCTTACCTTTTGAAAGGATAGGCTATAAAGATGTTAGCCAATAGCAGATAATAGTATCACTGGGATATACTGACGTGAACGAGACCTCTAGCAGTAAAGTCAAGAGCTTCTTCGACTTCCTTTAAGCTCCCAACAACACTTCCCACAACGTTCAACCGTCGGAGGGCTAGGGTTATCGGTGGAGCACCTGCAATAATGCTACTATCCTGGGGTAAACCGACAACGACCATTGTTCCGTTAGGACGTAGGAAGGTAGGGGCGGATTCATAGGCTTTGCGAGTTGCAGCCGTTACGATAACACCGTGCGCGCCGACTTTGGTAATCTGCGAGATCATGGTTGCGATATCATCAATTTGTTGAAAGTCAATGAAAACTTCGGCACCAAGTCCCAAGCATAATTCGCGCTTTTGGTCACCGCCGTCGATGGCAATAACTCGCATGCCCATGGCTTTAGCATATTGAATACCAAAATGGCCAAGTCCACCTCCAGCTCCGGGAATGACAAGCCATTGTCCAGGCTTAACTTGGGATCTAGCACCATTAGTTAGCAAGATGTTTGCTACCGGCTCTTTGCAATGACTGACCGCTTGCAGGCCACATAAGCTGTAACTCCTCCACACATGATGGGACCAGCCTCCTCATCGGACACTCCATCAGGCAGCTTGGAAGTATATCTACCATCGGCAATGGCATATTCTTGGAATGTTCCTGGAACGGAGAAGCCACTGTTGGTTTGATTGGGACAGTGAACTTCGTCCAAACCACTCATACAGAACTCGCATTCACCGCACGTACTGGCGATCCATTTGATACCAGCACGATCACCAATCTTCCATCGCTTCTCCATGCCCTCGCCGACAGCTACAACAGGACCTGCACCCTCATGACCAGCAATGCCTTTGGTATTATCCATCATACTAATGCCGAAATCTTTCCACTCGTCGTGCAGAAGTGATTTATCTGAGCCGCAGAGACCAGTCCAGTTGATTTTTACCAGAACCTGGCCGGGACCAGGCTTTGGTACATCGATGGTCTGGATGGAAGTACTAGACTCTGGGCCATCGCCTTGACGGATAGCGGCACGGTGGTGAGAAGGGACTTCAGAAGACATTACGTGAGGGATATGGTGACAGAAGTTGTAATAGATGTTCAGCTGGTATATTGGAATATCAAAGTTCGGTGCTAATAGAATTAGGAATATTGAGCATCTTTATACATAATTATACCTACTACCATAGCGTCCAACACGATACACATCTTTCTTGTGGACTGACGTGTTCATAGGCCGAGGTATTCTTAGCTACAGAATGCGGGGAGGACGATTCAACAACATGATCTATTTCACACAATGCGTCACAAGAGACTAGCTATTTATAGGACCCGGGCGTTAAAAGTGTAACAAAAGACAAGGATCAGGTCCGCAGCGGAGCCGATCTCATGCTTCTCAATGATGCCAGATTATACGTTCAACCCCAGATTCCCCCACGTCCCCTCGTTGCTGTCATGATATGATCTATCGTGGTCAATCTCTCATTGGAGAAGACACAAGTGGGTCAATACAGGGTGCATTACATGTATGGAGAAAGCGGGGGATAGGGAAAGCTTCCGAATATGCAAAGCGTATCCGTACTCTCAGGTAACTTGACAGCGAATCCAAGTGTACATGATGTCTTTCTTTATTCAAGCAACGGGGGCATGGCAATATCAGTGATAGTTAGTTAACGATAACACAACTCTATGCGTTAAATTCTTGTCTCTTGTGGCGTCCTTTCTCTCCAACCCACGACATACCTAATTCCTACCTAGCCTTATAATAGAAAGAGTTTATCCTTAACTATACACCTTAATATAGATCTAGTATAATAACACTAAAACATTGCATTAGTAACTAGAATAGCCTGAATCCGCGTAACGCCTATACCGCTACTTACTACAGCTATAACAAATACGAGCTTAGTAGTGATCCTATTTATATCTCGGTTGTGGCGACGGATATCTACTATCATTTCACCAGGACTTGCATTAAGGATAGGGATAAATAGTGCAATGCCTGGGCTTTTGAGAACTCTCCTGATAATATCTCTAGCGCTAGTGGCTCTGCTAAAGGTAAGAAGATAACTCTGATGGAGCGCGGCTGTGGAATTGTTCTAATATGTAATACAGCCACCGTCACGCCCGCCGTCAATATGTATGACAACTGCGTTATCAAGCTCTTTCAGTTTCTAGCCGGCACCTCTTAAATGGTTATGATTTACAAGGGGCTTACACCAGCCTAACCAAAAGCTGCTCTAAGACCGGCTTCCCATTAAAAACTACGGTAACCGACAAGTAAGTACTTCTTTATCAACTCTCTATAAAACATGTTTAACTATCGTGACGAATAGGCCATTAGCCACTAGCAACCCTGCAACTCCGTCTTGCTCGGGTGATGTATATACTGTTAAGGCTGGGGATAATTGCCGCTCTATCTCCAAGACTAATGATATTGCCACGTCCTGGATGCTATATGATAACGTTTTGCAGGCATTCTGCAATGAATTCCCGGCTACGGCTGAGAAGATATACATCGTAAATAAATGCAAGACCTATACTATTTAAGCCGACGATACATGCCAGAGTATCGCCGTTGCTGCTAACATTAGCATGGTTCAGCTATATACATGTGAGTGATACTCTTCCTTCTTCCCTATATAGACCAGAGATTTACAATATCTAACGCTTTATGTCTTTCCCTAAGGGAACCCTGTTCTCAGAGAGACCTACAACCGTTTGTCCTTATCCGTGGGCTATACCATCTGCCTTAAGCCTTATAACGACGAAGACTACGCACCAATCACTCGCACAGCCACTACCAAAGTATTAGTGGCCACGGCAGCTCCAGTGCCCTCTAATATTGCTAACGGTATAAACAAGAACTGCACCTAGTTCTATTCTGTTGAGATTGGCGACTACTATAACTAGATTATCATAAAGTTCAGCATCTCACTCCAAGGCTTCCTCTTCCACTTCCTAAACCAAGGCGTTAACGCAGAGTAAACCAATCTCTTCGCTAAAGAATCCTACTGCGTTTCGCCAGTAGGACCCATCAACATATATCCTGGCTACCTAGACTACATTAATCCCACCACCGTCATTCCTAACGTCGACTTTAGCGACTTGTCTAAGGCTACCTTTACCGCGCCCGCTATAGCCGGTGTGACTACTTACCTACCTAGAGCTAATAGCATGAGGAAGGACTGTTATATCTTTATAGACGGCACGGATCTGCAGGTAGATATAAGCTAGAGCTTTTTCTTCTCGGCATGCGTGGAATTAGCCAAGGTATAGAGTATTATCCTTAATAAGCTGTAAAATTAGTAAGAGCTACGGTTAATTATAGTTACCTAGTATAATAGAGTTGCTAACTTATGCCTATTTAGGAACCCGTCTCTTAACACAAGTTCCCCTTACTATGCTTTCGAGAAGAAATATAGGTATTACATGGCTGCGTATAAGAAATTCAACACTTATTTAGGTGAATCCGACGAAACTTCTTTACTAAAGGCTACAAGGGCAACAACTACTACTACTAGTAATCGCATTCCCACGCCTACGCCTATGTAACCTGGTATGGTATCCAACTGCAACAAGTTCCACGTTATCAAGAGCACAATAACATACCAGGGCATCGCGAATTATAACAAGATTTCCATCTCCGATTTCTTAAGTAAAATACCGAGGTCAAATCTGACTGTTCCAACTTGTCGCTAGGTGCCTATGCTTGTGCTGGTGCCATCGGATTGACCTCTCAGCCTGCAATAACAGCAAAACCAACGACTACTACTACTAGTAATGGCATCTCCACGCCCACGCCTATTTAGCCTAACATGGTATCCAACTGTAACAAGTTCCACATCATTAAGAGCACAACAATATGCCAGGGCATCGTGGACTATAACAAGATCACAATAGCCAACCTCCTTTAGTGGAATACCGGCATTAACATAAAGTGCAGCAACCTCTGGCTAGGCTCTTCTGTTTATGTCGGGGTGACTGGAGGACTAGCCCTAAAATCGACGACTACCAAGGCTATTGGTGGCATTGCCGCGCCTACGCCTATATAGGCAGGTATGATTAATAGGTGCACTAAGTCCCATCAGGTCAGGTCTACGTCAACTTGCCAGGGTATCTTGAAGTATAATAAGATTACCCTGAAGTAGTTTTATAAGTAGAACCCTGCGGTTAAGAGTAATTAGCAACCTTTAGCCTGACACGCATGCATGTATTGATAGACCTTGAGTGGTTGATGGTTGATAGACACTAATGTGACTGTGATGGTGATGCAGGGTACCTGTTATATTAGAGTAGATAGATACCAGCTACAGTGACATGACAAAAGTTTCTTAAAAATCCCCACTTTTAAAAATCCCTTATAATAACTATTAATTTTTAATCTAATAGAATAATACTAAATTAATTAAGAAAAGATATATAATCTATATTATTAGAAAGCCCTAATTCTCTTTTTTAATACTTTATATACTATCCTCTGGCTTAAATAACGGCGCGTAAGCGATTTCTTACTAAACTTATAAGCCTCTAGACTAGTGTTTTCGGTAGGTTAGCCTATGCGTCTTGTATTTAAGCTAGCAAAGTCGTCTTATCTGCGTTATTATTGCAAAGGTTCTTTAAATTAAGATATATTCTTTATAACCGAGCCTTTAAAGCCTTTTAAATATGCTTAATTAGGTTTAAGTTAGGAGAATAAGAAGGCTAATTTATTACTATAATCCCGTTTTAATAGAGCTACTATAATAACTCTCTTGTGGTATAAATTAGCGCGTTATCTTATTAAAAAAGCTTAAATAAAGGAAAGAAAGGAATAAGACCTTCTTTTAAAGCTTTAATATAGCTCTAGCGTATATACCTATTCCCCGAGGAGTTCTTATCTCTTTTTAATATAATTAAGGTAGTCTTCTCTCTTCTAGCTATCCCTGCCTATAATATATATAATATCGTGGGCTTTATATAGTATTAAATATTAATAAGCTCTTTATAATACTTTTTAAAAGGCCTTTAAAAGATCTAATAATTAGGAAAGTTAGGAGAGTTTTATATAATAACCTTGTCAGAGAAGTAAATCTATAGCTAATTTTAATAATAAAAGCCTTTTAAGGGGGGGGCAATTTATAAGAATATACTTATTAATACGGCGAATCTAATGCCATATATGCTAAAGCTATAGCTTTGCTAAGCATAGTATAAGTATTATTCTCTTTATTGCTCTCTATTTGCGAGACTAATATACTTTAAGATATTATTAAAGGGTCCTCTTGCTTATATTTAGATTTATATAAAGTAATGCCTCCGCCTAGCTAATATTGCGATTGCAGGTAATAAAAGAATTAACTTATATTATCTGCCTACTTAAGAGCTTTCTTGGCCTTCCTTCTTAAGGCCGTAACTTGTTATTATAGTATTAAGCCTAGCGTTATTTTATATAAGAGATTAAAGCCGAGCTGATATTAAAGAG
>JABFEV010000635.1:0-17886 GCA_013618395.1 Fusarium domesticum | reverse complement strand
CCCCCCCCCAGCCCAACCCCCTCCCCTTGTAGCACTCCCCGATGGCTTCACATGCAACCATGAGACCGGAGCCTACCCGTTCATCCTGACTCAAGTAATCCTCCCTGGACCCTGTGATACCCCCATCATCTCAACATCTCAACCGAGCTTGCCACTCCTCTTTCTTTCCTCTACGAACCGTTGCGTCGAAAAAGGGCTGGCCGGGCACCCTAAGTTCATGCATGCATAAGCGGTTGTTTGTAGTAGTAGTAGTAGTAGTTCGGATATCCCTTGTCATCGAGATCCTCCCCCTTTTGGACCATGGGGAGGTGGTTAGGTTGAAAGGCGTAAGAGAAAACGCATCTTTGAAAACCTCACGTGACGAAATGACTGCGTGTTATCATTCACCACATGTAGGCATCAAGTCCGTGATACTCGACGAAGAAGGTAGTTCATACATATTTGTTATCAACTTGGGACGAAGAAAAAGGCAACAAGGCATCTGTGGAACAAAAACATAAGCAAGGACGTGTGACAAATGAAAGAAAAAGTACCTATGTAGACCACAAGAAGAACGAGCGTGTAAACAGTAACAGAAAACCACAACAAGTTGAGCCAAGTTTTTTCATCATCTATCAGAACGCCCTGACGCATGCAATCCTCCTTCGTTCAAACAACAACATTCCAATTACAAGCTTCCACCGCCTCCAGGTTTTCCCTCTTCCCCCTTTACTTTGGCGATCCCATCCTCCCATCCTCCCGTATGACACTAAACAATCTCCCCCTTGGCTAAAAGACCCATTATGCGTACCCCTACAATATTCATTGCGAAACAAAAACAAAAACATCTTACAGAATAATCGCCAGCTCTGCCCGGTCTATCTTGTCCTCATCCAGGTTGGGATAGTATGGAACCATGGCGTCCGCCCCTTGCACGTATGCGTCGTTGTATAGCCGCCAGTACGGCGTTCGCACCTTTCTGGCAGGGTGGAACAGGCCTGCCCAGACGTAGTTGAGGACTAGGCCGGGGCCGACGGCCATGCGGATGGCCTCAATGGCTTCGACGATTCGGTCGATGACGTGAGGGCTGGTTTCGAAGAGGTTGGGATACAGGAGGTTGAGGAGATGCACCATGGCGTCCTCGCATCCTAGACCCACGACTCCCAGGGCAATGTGCTTGACGACCGAGGCCGCAGTCTGTCGATGCACCTGGTCACGGTCGATGAGCGCATCCTCGAGCAGAGGTGTCACGGCGTAGACGTAGTCCTTGGCCATCTCGCCAATGTATTCGAAGAGGAACGAGAGAGATTTGAGCACGCCATTCTGCACGTTGAGCTCCGGCACACGGTACTCGTTCATGAGCGCAGGGAGGACAGTGAAGGGGGCACAAGTCTCGGCGACGATGCCGATGGCGACGGCCGTGTTGACACGGGACTGACGTTCCTGCACCCTGAGGTTGTTGAGGAGGGTCGCCAGCACGTCCTGGGGACCGATGGCCTTGGCGATGAAGCCAAACGTGTTGTTGGCTGCTCGTCGGATGCCCTTCTTGTGAGCCTTGAGCATGTCGAGTAGCTCAAAGCAGATTCGCATCCATTCTCTTGCGTTGACGCTTTCGGGACCTCGATCTGCGATACGGCCGACCAGGTCAATCGTGTTCTCCTGGACCTTTTCGTGTCTGTTTCGCAAGATGGGCGTCAGTCGAGGAAGCAGGTCTTTGATCGGCGGCTGCATCTGCGCGATACCCACGACAGTGACAATAGATCGTAGAGCGCCTAGGATAGAACCCAGAACCTCGGGGTACTCCTCTCCGAGGTATTCGTAGAGTACGACACCAAGCTTGCCCATGAGGGCGTCCTCGCCACACTGCTTCATGACCATGGCAATCCGCGAGATGAGGTCGGCAGCCTGCTGTCGGACCGTTGCCGACTTGTTGTTCAGCCGCCAGAGAATGGTACTGACGATCTGGGGTAGGTACGGCTTGCACCGCGTCCCCAGAGCGTTGACAACAGAGCCAAAGCCGTTGAGCATGATAATGTCCTCGACACTCTGCTCTTGGAAGGCATGCAGTATACCGTCGACAAGTCGCTCCTCCAGACGCTCGCCAACATCGGCAGCGCCCAGGCTGGCCACGATCTTCTCGATTGTCTCCACCGTCATCTTCCTGTAAGCCTCGCTCTCGTCCTTGAGGTTGTTGACAACTCTCTCCACGATCTCACTGACGCCCACCTTTTGGCCTATGTCGACCGTCGTCTCCACCACTTGTCGGTAGTTGCGCTTATCCAGAGCCATTCGCCTCACCCAGAAGCTCTTGAAGAACTCGTCCAGAACATGCTCTTTCAGGTAGCCTGCCGTCACACCGTCCGTGCCGGCGCATTGTGAAACTACCTTGAGAACAACCTTCTTCATCTCCTCATCCGGGGAGGAGAATTCACGGAGCAGAATCTCCATGATCTGGCTAGTATAATAGTTGGCGTACTCTTCGTCCATCAGGGGGATGATGAAGCCAACAGCCTTGAGGAAACCTGCCAGTCCCTTGCCTCGCTGCTTGCGAGCGCCAGTCCAGAGAGGGTTCAAAATATCATCAAAGCTCTCGATACCGTAGGGGTTGGAGGCTTCGGCCAAGGCTGCGATGGCCAGACTAGTAACCGTCCTGACCTTGGTCTGCTCGTCGTTGAGATTGGGACCAATGCACTCCACAAGACCCTTAAGATGCGGCAGTACCGCACAACCCATGAGGATAGGAATCTGCTGGACAATCTTGACACCGGTGTGGCGAGCCTGCCATGACTTCTTGCTTCGACAGACGGCCCTTAGGAATGGTAGCAGAGCAGGAATGCCCAGTGCAGAAGCCACGACGGCAAAGGCTCTGGCAGTCGTGTTTCGGACGTACTCATCGACGTGATCAATATCTGGTCTCATGGTGCTAATCATGGTAGCAAGACCTGCTGCTTTACTGAGGTTAGAGATGATCTCGCGACCCTCCACCCTGGCGTAGTAGTCTTGGTCAATAAGCAGAGGCTCGATGACTACCAAAATCTTGTGAACATAGGGGCGGACGAGATCGTCAAGCTTATACAGAATTCGGTCAATAACCTTGACGAGCAAGTGACGTTCTTGGTCCTCCAGTGTCTTCTCCATCAGCAAGGGGAGGATTTGATCGAAGAGAGGTCCAGCTCCGAACTGCCTGGCGTTGTCTGTGATTTGTCGGAGGGCAGTCTTTCGCATGGGAGGGGTGCCGTTCTTGACCTTGAGCAATAGCCTCATGATCTTTCTCTCCTTGAGCTCCTCGACAGTCAGGGCGTTTTCGTCAGAGCCGTCGGTAAGCTTTCCAAAGTAAGCCATGTCCTCAGCCTTGAAGAACTGAAGATCACCGACTCCAGGAATCTCGGCAGGCATGGGCTTGCCGCTGAGTCGCACTTGCTCGGGGTCCTGCATCATGAAGCCGGTCTGAGGAGCGGGCGTGGCCATCAGCTTGTGGGCTGGAGCTCGTACAGGCTCATAGCCTGGGGGAGGCTGGAGGATCTTGTATCCTTCATTTTCGCCGGGGAGCAGCAGGTCAAGTTCCTCGTCGCTTAGGGGCATGTTGCGACCAGAGATATCTGTACCAAATGTGGTTGGTACGGTGGCAGCCGAGGACTGGTGCATTGGAGTAGCAAGTCCTGAGTTGCCCATGGGAGTGGCTGAAGGGGCTTGATCCCATCGAGAACGCTTCTTTGAGGTCTCTGCACCTGGGGCGCCGATAGCAGGCGCTTGATCCCATCGTGATCGTTTCGGCTTGATTGCATCACCGTCTTCGGCTTTATCGCCATCTGCAGGTGCTGAAGCAACATCCCACCTCTTCTTGCGCTTGCGGGTGGCAGATGCAGCCTCGGTCGATTCCACTTCAGGGCGTTCCTTATCGCCGCCATCAGTCAGGGTGGGCTTGGCGGCATCGTCATCCACCTTACCCTCCTGCTTAGCCTTGATTGCCTGTAACACGCGTTCTTCTTCTCGTTCGAGGTCTCGGGCCTCCATGATTTCACGATAGCCCGTGCCATTCTCGGCAGCGCCATTCTTGTCGGCAAAGGGGTCGGCTCGCGTCGGGGTAAGCGCACGGTTGAAGCGGCGCTTCTGATAATCGGTTTCGCGGTCGACAATTCGTCCAGTCTTCTCTCCCTTCCCAGCCAAGATGTCATCCTCCTCAACACCACTTCCCCGTGCAAACTCGTCAATCATATCCCGCGATGCGGTATACTGGCCGACAAGCCGGCGCGTGTTGTCTACACCCTCCATCTCATCGTCATCATCGCCCATCGGCAGAGAGGTGTGATAACCTGAGAACTTGTCGCCTCCATCGTATAAATCAGCATCGGCACTGTCTGTAAGCTTCTGCTTGGTTGAATCGGTTCGTTGGTCGTTGGTATCAAAAGTTAGCGACCCCTTCTTTGCAGCAGCAGCAGCGTTGCGCTCCTGCTGGAGCTTCTTGATGGTCTCGAAATCCGCGTCAGACATCTTGATTTATTGCATTCGATGCTTCATCCCGGTTCAAGAGTATCAGGAGCGCTCCCAGCGGTGTCGTTGAGCATAGGAGTGGTAGGTGTTGATAGCGCGGCTGATGGATCGCAAAAGTGCAGTCCCTGACGAAGCTTTGCATGGGCGGCGAAAAGTGCCAGCAATTGAGAGCTCCACCGGGATTTAGCCGGGCGGGTCTGGGCCTAGACCTCATCACCGTTACGGATACAATTACCAGACATCACATCACATGCATCCATCAGAGTCAACCATTACAATGGCAAGGCAACGATTACTCCTCCTCGTCTAAATGTACACTCACGATCATTTCTTTCAGATGAAATATTCTATGTTGAATGTTGAGATCCAAGCAGACGCAGTTGTGGTCATGACCTCGCTCGAGTACGCAGCCTCTTGGATCTCCTAGTCTCAACAGTCAAATCATCTCCAACTTCCTCTCGCTTCACTTTAGCCTCGAATGTTTCCTCAGCCTCCATATTAATGGCAACTCTCTTCCGAGGTTTCTGTTCCTCAGTCTCCATCTTAATGGCAACTCTCTTTCGAGGTTTCTGTTCCTCAGCTTCGAGATCCTCTTCTTTGATCCGCACTACTTGGGATTCCTTCTTGCTGACAGCCCGATCTGAAAACTCTCTTAAATCGGCCGTAAAGAGCACTGAATGGGCCCAACCAGCATAGTTGCCCCAAAGACCTCTGAAATGATCTCCAACCGCATCATACATGGCCTTGCTGAACGTCTTGGTCTTTGTCTTGCCAAACTTGTAGTCTCGCTGAGCAATCTGCCACACATGCGTGTCTACAGGAACAGATTCGCCCCATCCCAGGCCCATGAGACAGACACAATCGGCGACTTTAGGACCGACGCCTTTGAGGGAAAGAAGCTGCTCGTGAGCTTCTTTGTAAGTGACGTGCTGGTCCACCGGTACCTTGACTGTGTCGAACCCAGGATTGTCAGGGTTACGAAGGGTCTCCAACCAGTTACTAGACTTCTCCAGGGCAATAATCCGCGCAGTCTCTGCAATATACTTGGCCCGGTATCCAAACCCCAGTTCCCTGAGTTTCGCCTCGACGCTGGCGCCTGTCAATGCCTGTGGTGTTGGAAAATCGTGAAGAGCCTCGCCGTCAACGTGGCCAATTAGTGGCCCGTAGTGTTTACACAGTTTGTGAGCCTGTCGGGCTTCGTGAGCTATGATCTTGTAGAACCTCTATCCAACTCACCATTTGTGAAATTCGAGAGATGTTGTTGTTGCTGCTGCAGATGAAGCATAGCAATGCCTCCCACGCATCCTGACTTAGGATACGGACTCCGGTAAACTCGGGAGCTCTCTTACGAAAATTGGGATCGGCCTGAGACCATTGTTGATACAAAGTCCCTAGATCAACCATCAAGCTAAAGTAATGCCGTAAGAGAGCCTCAGTATTGTCGCCAACCTGAGATGTCTCTTGCTCCAGAGACAAGGTAGGCGTCGGAGTGTTAGCGGGCCAAGTGACCTTGTAATACAGATGCGTCGGATCTTGCTTCAAAGCCAAGATACGCCCATGCAGAGTACAAATCCTGGTGACATTGTCAGGTTAGTCTGAAAAGATCAGGAAAAGGGAGAAAGAGGTAATAGACCGACCATTCATCATTGATCTTTCGCCATCTGAAAGATTGTCCACAGCGAAGAGTTGTGTTGATACAAAGTTCTGTCAGAGTTACAGGTAACTTGCGCCATTCAGGAGTTTTTATAAGAGTCATGGCCAACGGAATGGAAACCGGTTTGAATCGTTAGCAATATACCTACCTACAGTCTTGAAGACCAGAGTTGAAACCTCCATCGACAAGTTCCGTGGCAACCATGGGTCGCTAATAAATCGCCCCAGCTCCAAATGCTACAGACAAACCCCCTGGAAGCGGAAGCGCCTGCAGGATTCGGGGGGTCCAGAACTTCTATTCACGCTAGTCTCAAAGGGGCCCTAGTCCCATCTGGCAAAAAAAAGCTCCAGCCTCGCGCGATGGCTACAGCTCTTGGACCTGGAAACCTCGTTGCGGTTTGAATAATTCTACCGCTTACCGACCAACTCAATTCTATCAGTTTCGGGGACTCATTGATCTCCCTGAAGGCACCTTTTGGTATCTTCAGTATGAACGGCGACAGTTATTCTTCTCGAGGTATGCACATTCGTCACAGCACCACTGCTTTCGTGTCGCGTTGTTAACCAATCTTCCTTCCTAGACGGGCGCAGGGGGCGAGATTATCCGGTAAGCCATCAACAATTATCTGTGAAATGATCATCATTAACATTTACCAGTCATCTAGAGGAGGCGATAGAGACGACCGCCGTGGTGGTGACCGCCACAGAGATCGGGACCGTGGACACGACCGCAGACGCTCCCGCTCCCCGGATCACCGAAGCAATCGACGAGGTGAAGGAAACGCCGATGCCTACTCTTCGAGCCGAAACCATCGTGACAGAGAGCGTGAAGACCGATACTCCGGCCGTGACAGACGAGGAGACCGCGGGGAGCGCCCGGAACGTCCAGAACGTCTGGAGCGTGGAGAGCGTGAATGGGACCGTGACCGGGGCTCGTCCCGGCGAGATGCGCGTCGCGACGACGATGAACGGCCAAACAGGAGGGATCGAGACCCTTACGAGGATCGTCGACGAGGAGGAAGAGATCGACGCGAGGATGCGTTCCCAGCACGACAAGAGAACCGACGCAGCGCAAGCCCCCCGCCCAAGAAGCGAGAGCCCACGCCGGACTTGACAGACGTCGTGTCTATTCTTGAACGCAAGCGACGCCTAACGCAGTGGGATATCAAACCTCCCGGCTACGACAATGTCACAGCTGAGCAGGCCAAGCTGTCGGGCATGTTCCCTCTTCCCGGTGCTCCTCGACAGCAACCCATGGACCCCAGCAAGCTTCAGGCTTTCATGAACCAGCCTGACGGTCAGGTCA
This sequence comes from Fusarium domesticum, assembly GCA_013618395.1. Taxonomy (NCBI): domain Eukaryota; kingdom Fungi; phylum Ascomycota; class Sordariomycetes; order Hypocreales; family Nectriaceae; genus Fusarium; species Fusarium domesticum. Next base: position 10,457 of record JABFEV010000635.1, on the reverse strand, counting down.
CCAGCGCCGGACTCAAGGCCAACAACTCTCGCCAATCGAAGAGACTTTTGGTTTCCAAGATCCCTTCGGGTACGAGCGAGGAGGCCTTGATTTCGTTCTTCAACCTGCAACTCAACGGACTCAATGTCGTTGAGAGCACCGACCCCTGTGTTTTGTGCCAGTTCTCCAACGACCGATCTTTTGCTGTGCTCGAGTTCCGAAGCGCTGGAGAGGCTACCATCGCATTGGCACTAGATGGCATCTCTCTGGAGGCAGATGATGCTCCTAACGGGACTTCCAACGGAGAGTCTCGAGGCCTTGAGATCCGACGACCTAGAGACTATGTTGTGCCGGCAGTCACTGAGGAGATGTCCTATAACCCCGACGTGGTCTCGAATATTGTGCCCGACACCATCAATAAACTCAGCATTACCAACATTCCTACTTTCTTGACCGAGGACCAGGTCATTGAGCTTCTTGCCGCATTTGGCAAGCCCAAAGCCTTTGTTCTCGTCAAGGACCGAGGAACTGACGAGTCTAGAGTAAGTGGTCCTCTACATCATAACTCCCAATTGTCTAACGTTTTAGGGTATCGCGTTCGCTGAGTACCAAGATCCCAGCGCGGCTAATCCACCTGCCCTCGACACACTGAATGGAATGGATGTCGGAGGCAAAAAGCTGAAGGTGTCCAAGGCCAGCATTGGTCCTACTCAAGTTGCCAACTTTGATGTCGGTATCACTGCCATCAGTGGCCTTGCATCTCAGACTACAAACGACGTTGAGACAAGTCGTGTCCTCCAGCTGCTCAACATGGTCACCGCTGAGGAACTCATGGATAATGAGGATTATGAAGGTATGCAAAGTCTTAAACTTGTCCTGAAAATTCGCACATGCTAACATTGGTGACAGAAATCTGCGAAGACGTCAAGGAAGAGTGCGCCAAATACGGCAACATTGTCGACCTCAAGATTCCTAGACCTTCCGGTGGCAGCAGGCAATCCGCTGGTGTTGGCAAGATCTTTGTGAAATACGACGTTTCAGAATCAACAACCAAGGCTCTTCAAGCTCTGGCCGGACGAAAGTTTGCTGACAGAACTGTCGTTACCACCTATTTCCCAGAGGTATGTTGAAGGAACAAGTTGCTCATGTCAACTATTAACCAATTTCACAGGAGAACTTTGACGTCGGCGCTTGGTAGTTTGGTTTATGTTAACATGGAATGAGTGGAGCTGGTGAATAGGTAGATATGATAATCAAGGAAGACTCTGCGCGCCTGTTTTTCAAGCTGAGGGCGAGATAGGAGGCAAGCTATGCGTCAGTATGCTGATAAGGTTACTTGAAAATGTAAAACAGTTGAATGAATTTAAGCATTGGTTATTACTATGGCTGGCTCTATTATTACCAAGACTAATCTGCCCTTCCTATCCAATTGTGCCCAACATCGTGATAACCATTGTCGGTTCCGTCGACACCATGGCTTACTTATTTATATTCGCAAACCAAGACCAGATAGGGTCAGGGTGATACGCGCAGCGTATGAAGAAAGTCTGGAAAAGTCTTTTCACCGTTAGCGAATGTTCTTTGATAGAAAGCCGAGGAAACAGTGTTGGGTTATGGCCGGAAATCAGAAGTCCTGTTAATTCATTGAGTCCGAAGACTCTAACATAAGAGGTACCAGAAATAGTATAAAAAAGTATGTAATCATCATTTGATAGTCGGGAAAAGGGATTGGTTGAAAAGCAAAATGTGTGAACTTACCATAGGATCATTACTTCAAAACGGAGAGCTTGGTGCTCTCCTTGTTCACAACCCAATGGTTGGTGATACAGGAAAGAGAAAGTTGCGTCGCGGTAGAAGAAAAAAAACACGATTATGGCGCCAGCTGAAGAATGTCACGTGATCTCCGGTACGGGGACCCACAGAGCCCCGTTGCCCTGGAAAAGCGGCTTGCACACCGTCTCTCTCCGCCACACCGCTCTGCCCTAACTAAGCGAAAAATTTATTCGCTCCACACAAACCACCCGTTCGCAGCAACCTCTCCCAACATTCTTGCGATTGACCGTCGACAACTTCTAATCCGCAGCATCACCAGCACCTCCGCCAAACCGACAAGATGGGCCGTCTTCACAGCAACGGAAAGGGCATTTCAGCCTCCGCTCTCCCCTACTCTCGCCAGGCCCCCGCCTGGTTGAAGACCACCCCCGACCAGGTCGTTGACCAGATCTGCAAGCTCGCCCGTAAGGGTGCTACCCCTTCTCAGATCGGTGTCATTCTCCGTGACTCCCACGGTATTGCCCAGGTCAAGATTGTCACTGGTATGTTGGATTCGAGGAACGCCGATACCAAGACTTGTAACTGACATGGTTGTGAACAGGTAACCGAATTCTGCGAATCCTCAAGTCTTCCGGTACGACTCCCTAAATAACACGACGGATGTGGTGGTGGTTATACATCTATATCTGGAGATACTCTCCTTAATGCCTCTGTACGGTTAAGACTGACAGAGAGATACTACAGGCCTCGCCCCCGAGCTTCCCGAGGATCTGTACATGCTCATCAAGAAGGTAAGCACGAACTCCTGGTCTGCAACTCTCCAACCCGGTCAACTAACCCTTCTCCCCCAGGCTGTTGCCGTCCGTAAGCACCTCGAGCGCAACCGCAAGGACAAGGACTCCAAGTTCCGTCTCATTCTCATCGAGTCCCGAATCCACCGTCTGGCCCGTTACTACAAGACCGTCGGTGTCCTCCCTCCCACCTGGAAGTACGAGTCCGCTACTGCCAGCACCATTGTCGCTTAAGCGGATTAAAACTACGACTGGTCGCTCCGGATGGAGGTGATGGTTTCCCGGGTCACGGAGTTGGGGGAACAAATTATGGAAAAAATGCATTTAGAGCCATGATGCTTATGCACCCTTTTCGGGAGAACCGCAGCGGGAATCGATTGCTCAAATAGAAAGCCATTCGACCGCTGAAGAACTTTGTGTATATGCGACGGGGGTATCCTCGACCTAGTGATCGACTATTTTATGAACCTGAACGCCATCCATGCCTGGTCTTTTTAACTACAAAGAATCCGTGTCCCATTATGCGAGTCTCAAATTATGATGAACCAGTTCCCTCCAGCTCTTTCGATCTCTGTATCAAGTATTCTCCTAAGACCTTCAAAGGATCACTAGGCCTGAGACATTGTTAGCTACTCGTTTTTTTTTTGTCGTGAATACTCATGGTGTCGAACTTGTCCTTGGCCAACTGCTTCATTCCTTCGAGTAGAACTCCCGTCACCTTGGTGTTCAAGTACCGTCTCGTCATGTCGCCATGAGGCGGGGCTTCGGCCGGAATTGCGAATCCAGGATCAGGATGCGCCGAGGCTGCTCTAGAACCTTGCGCTGGAGTTCCTGTTCTTGCAGGTACTGGACTCGGCGCATAAGCGGCCGGAGCTGGGGAAGACTTCATCTTGAGTCAGCGTCGTCGAGGATATAGCATATCTTCTCTGGTTGAGTGCAGGACAGGTGGTATGTATGAGAGATGCAGCGGCAACAAGCCACACATAACTTATACGCTTTCAAGTACTCCAAAGGACCCAACATGAGAAGAGGAGGAAGAACAAGGACGTACTGCAGGTTGATCTGTAGGAGCGTCGGACATTACTATATCCTTCTGTAGAGCTTCCGCTTGCACCGCATGCGCAGGGAGAACGTTGGATTCGAGCGGCGTAGCAGCTTGTAGAATATCCGCCGCGGTGTCCATTTTTGGGAGTTCTTCGGCCATTGCGACGGTTTCTATTTGAATCGAGGTATTCGTAGAGGTCAGTATCTAAAGAGGGATGATGTTTGGTAGTGGGAGCTCTGGTCGCGACGGATGATTGTCGGGCAAGCAAGTTAATGGACAAGCACGCTGTCAGCTGACTTCGTGTTTAGGTGACTCGCCCTAGTGACGTCCCAGGGTCGTCCCTTCGCGTCCTTTACATTAACCAATTCTATCGCATCATCGCGCTTGAATTTTGTCTTTGTTGTCCAAGTGGAAGAGCATGGATGCGTTTGTGACAAGGTTACCGAAACCACAGAGCGAATCCAGCAGTACCGTTCGGCCTAGCTCTCCTAAGCAAGCAGGACCCGGCAGGCCTTTGAAGAAAGTCAAGCGTGAAGAATCACCAGACCTTTACTCTGATGACTCCGAATCAATACAGACTCGCCCTGCCCGAATCCAAGTAAAGAGGGACGTAGACGATGGAGTGATGGAGGAGGAAGAAAGAGACGACAGTCAACATCATCATCAAACCACCGACATCGAGAGTGCATTACAGACAACAGATGGCGAAAGGGAAGCCATTGAAGAGTACGAGGCGTTGAAATCGTCACAAGCCAGCGCTCCAGATGATGGCACAACAGCGACAACTCAACCACTGTGGATCAAAGGTCGGAGTTCCATTTATGTGGACGCCTTCAACTTGGCCCTTGACACAGTTCTCGAGGAAGAGTCGCACCTTTTTGATGACAAAGAAAATGAAGTTTTTGACCAGTGGAAGAACTTAGGCTACGAGGCTCAATATCTGTATGTTTGAGTGCTGTTTACTTGATGTCATCCACGCTTACAGCTCATAGTTATGTTCGATTGTTTCTGAGAAAGACCGCATCCTGGCACCGGCATAATCGTTTGGGTTACCATAGCGATATTTCAGATCTATGCGCTGCCACAGAAGCCCTTCTAGCTACTCGAGACCTACCCCAGGTAGCAGCACCGTCATCTCCGAGTCCACTACCAGGCATCGAGATTGAGGAGAATGGGCTAGGTGATGAATTCACCTTGGCAGACGCCTCAGAAGACCACATCACCTCGGTCGAAGAGGCGGCATCGTTGTTGAGTCTTGATGAGCTCAAGGTTCTCTCAAAAGAAGCAAAATTCCAGGGCCGCAACAAAGGAGAGCTGATCAAATCCTTGGTCCGGATGAGCCAGCAACAAGCAGGACTGATGTCTGTTGGTTTGAATCGACACAACAGTCGCGATCCATTTGCTTCAGAGGATCAGGAAAATGTCAAGCCAAAATCAGTAGAGAGGGCGAGGCTTCGACGGGAAGACTCCAATCGAGAGCAGCATTTCTTGACAAAAATTCTCGCCATCCTCGGCCCCTGTATACGACTATCACCTAAAACATTCAAGTTGTTCGAACGTGTCCATTTGGTCTTTTACAGGTCAAAGGAATGGACCGAAAGGTCACTCACGACAATCATCCTCGCAAAAATAGCTCGGCGACATTTTCCCGAGTATCTTGTCTGTCGCAGTTCAACGATATTCACATCCCGAGCACATTTGATAGAATACGAAGCTGCCATCCAGCTTGAAACCGAGATCGATTCAATTTTGGAGTTTAATGGACCACCAGGGGAAGAGGGCTACAAGAGATTGCTTGGCATCTTTGACAAGACGTATCCTCGCTGGAAGGTTCTTGTGGAGGAAGAGCGGCACAAAGAGCAAACCGTCTATGAGATGGGCGAGGGAGCTTATCTGCGGAGGTTCACACCAGCTCATTCTTATACGCGCATTGTTCACAAAGCCGCCCCCTTGTTTGGAAGACTCAAAGAACACCTTCGAGAATACGATCTATTGTCTGAGCTCCTGGATCAGCGGCTCTTTCACATGGCTAGGCGAGGCGGCTGGTATCAACGCAAGGCTCTGCTGGAGGAACACTACATGCCAAGCCTGGACCCGAAGCCAACTTCAACGGACCTGGAGCAGCAGAAGAAGCACTGGAAGAGGATAGCGGTTGCAACCTGTGAGGCTGGCCTTCAGGACCCCAATTGCCATCTGATCTTCCATTACGATCTTCAAAAACGGCTGGTGAAGCTTGAGAAGAAGCTTCGGATACCGCGTCGGTTGCAGCATGACTTTGGACATGTTAAGCTGGAGAAACCCGTCGAGCATTTTGTCGAGGGAGTCCAGCTCAAGCGAGACATACCGGCTAGGCCGGGTCGCCAGGCTTCAACCAAGACCCTCTGGCTCGATGGCTCGGAGCCTTACGGGGAATGCAGCGTTGAGGAGATGTGCTTGAGTTATTATCGAACAAAGGGGTGGAAAGGATACCACGCCGAGGGAGGTATCATCCGTACTCTGTTTGCGTACATATTTTACGATATCCTCTTTCTCTACATCCCCAACGTCTTCCAAACAGCATATCAGACATGTCCGTTGGATCTCCACACAGACACTTTCTTTCCCGCCCGGGCTTCGGAGATCAATCACAGATTGGTCGAAATCTCCAATGGAGAGGCATCACGGTTGATCCGTGAAGTCTGGGAGAGGGAAAGCGAGAAACGGACGAGCGTCGTGGGTCTGAACTGGGATTTCGATATTGGGGATCTGACGGAGCTAGCAAGTTGCTTCGAGGGCAGTGCCCTGGCAGCCATATGCAGAGTCATGGCCCAAGAGTACCGGCAAAGAGGGGGCGGTATTCCTGACCTGATTCTCTGGCGGGCAAAGGAAGATTGGGAGGAGTCACCTCGGGCGACACCTGCGGAACCAGGAAAAGCCAGGGGGGAGGTGATGATGGCAGAAGTGAAAAGCGCAAACGATCGGTTGAGCGATACGCAAAGACTCTGGATCCACGTCCTCACGGGAGCAGGGGTCAAGGTTGCGCTCTGCAACGCCGTGGCAAAGGAAGTAAGAGAGATTGATTAGTTACCAGGACACGGCATTTCTGCATACTAAACAAAAGAGCCGAAAAGCTTTGGCTGTCTCGCATGGCGTCAGAAGAGCAGCACACGAGTGGAAGACTAAAGTATGAGAGCCACTCCCTTCGGCACGGCGATTCTCGGGTCATAGGTCAGCTTTCAGATCTCGGCCATGTGCACCGCGATGTTCCACTAGATCTGGAGATGGTCTAATTATGGAACAAGATTAACGGAGGCACTCACAGACGGACATGAAACGACGATCCAAATTTAGCAACGGTCGAGGTGATATCCCACTGACCACGTTTCATCTGACAGCATGGATTCAAAGCATCTTGAAGCTTGTTCCTAATCTCGGTCTCAGAGTTGGGAAAACCCCCTTTAGAGAGGCGGAAGACGGCAAACATGGTCTCTTGAACATGTTGACTCGCGGTAGCCAATGACATCGAGGTTGAGGAGACGGTGTGCTGCGCATGGTCATCACATCACCGTTATGTACATCTCGTCACTGGTGCTCTGCGGGTCGGACGAGTAGTCGGTGCTTGAAGGACTGGCTGTTAGAAGGACGCCTTGCACCAGTGATCCCAGTCTAGTATTTTGCTGCGTCTGACTAGGGGAAGAAAGTGAGTATTCACAGCGGGTGAGCGGGCTGTGGTATGAGTGAACTAGGGTCACTGAGTTGTTGGACGATGGATTTACCTGAGTGTTGGTAAAAACAAAAAGAACACGATAATCAACCAAGACAGAGCTTCTTTTTCTATAACTATCATGATACTTTACGATAAAACAGCCCATGCCAAGTTACAACTCAGCCAAGAACCAACACCATCAGCTTCTCAACCTACCCAATGGCGGAAACAGTGTCACTCCAGGGATAATACACAGGGCGCATTCTTCTTTTCTGTTTTTGTTTTTTTTTCGCCAGCTCTCTTCTTCTATTTTACCAGCTAGCGCGCTGCATCAACAGGGTTAACGGCGTCACATAGACGCGCAACCAAGTAAAACGGAATGAAAGGACCGGAAGCAATCACGCTTCCAGCAAGAGAAAACTAGGGAAGAAAAACGCAAATGGGCAAAAACAGAGACAAACTACGGCTTCTGCATGCTGCCTCTCCCTCCCCCTCCAAGGACACCCGTTGGGCGCTTAGCACTCAAAACCACCAATCACATCTTTCCCAGCCCCCCATGTCGTCGCATCGCGTGGAGTGACGGATCAAGACCATGACAGCCAATCAGCAACTCTCAAGCTGGGCGCTTAGGACACCATTCCCAGCTTCTGGGACCGCTAACGAGGGAAAGGTATTTTGGTTAAGCAAGGGAAGGGCGTGTGTTAAGTGAAAAAGGGGAACGACATAGAGTGTATAGAATGAACGGGTTCTGTTCAAGAGAATTTCATTCAATGAAACTGGATCTCACAGGGTGGTAAAATATTGGAGGTTTCTATTATTCTGTCTTGCTTCTATTATCCAAGTATCTATCCTATCAGTATCATCACAGATGCACGAGTAATCAAATTTCGTATATTACTAGGAGAACACGATATTGTAGAGACCTATAATTGAACCTACCTAATAATAACAGAACCAATGAATACACTCTATGAATAAGAGTCACAAAAAGGCCTCTAAACGGCCGGCCTCTTGCATCTGCCGTAGATCCCTTTCCGAGAGTTGATGGGCGTTTGGTGCAGAAGATGGCCAGATTTCGCGGCCCATGACATGTGGCATCTACAGCTTAAGGTAAACAAATAAACAAACCGATGAGAAACACGTCTGTTGCTTGTTTACCCGACCCTCGGATTAGCAAAATGTTAAGAGTTGGTTGGACTGCGCAAAAAGACGGATTTTTTGGCTATGTACCTAGTCAAACATGATATCCTAGATACATCTTGCTCATCTCCTTGCGCCCTACCACTCCCAACTCCAGAGGTATGACTTCTCACTCCATCACTCAACCCCGTGCGCCTTTACATAATTGTTTGGTATCGAACCCTCCAGTTGTCACGCCGTGCCCCCGGGGTAAAAGGCATGATCCAATGTGGGCAAAACAAATCCAAGAAGAAAAAACATAGAGCGTATAAACGCCAAAAAGGAAAAAAACTCCTCCAATCGTACCTCCCAAGTGCCTTGAATCCGTTTCCGAGGGGTTTTCATCCCTCACTTCCTGTTCCGCCGTTTCCGCCACGGTCATGATCATCTGTAAAGGGGGAAAAAGAATAACTGCAGCACTATGCAAAAAGACCGTGGTCGAGAGGCGGTATGTGACTGAAATGGCGTTGAGTATCCACCTCTTGTCGTCCTCTGCTTTTTCGATAATGCAATATCTAGACAAAGGGAACATCGTAAATTGTTTGAGAGATCGTAAGGACCGTGTATCATATTGAAGATATAATAGATGATGGGTCGGATATTGTGTTGGTGTACTGTTGGTGTACTGTTTGGTGTGATAGAAGATGCTAGGCTGGTCATCAAGCTCGGCATATCCATCTATTCAACCTTTCTTCGCTTGCCCTTTGGCGCTGGGGCCATTCGGGGAGTGTAGGTGACGGTCCTGGTCACCACCTCTCTAATGTGTCGTACGCTGGTTCTTGAAGGCTTCTGTTTCTTCTCGGCGAAACGGGCCTTGAGGGCGGCATCCCAGTCAAAGACGGAGTGGACGGGACGGGCACTGAAGGGTGACCGAGCCGTTGTTGCACTCAAGGGCGAGTCCAGGTTAGAAACGCTAGGGCTTGGAGGGAGCTTCAAGCTGGGAAAGGTAGCTAGGCCAGTGGGAGGGGCCGACATGGGAGGGGTTGAGCAGGTGAAAGGGCTTGGAGGGACCATGGGAGCAGTAGCTGGAGGAGAAGGACCATCAGAAGCTTTGGAGCTCACGCTGGAAGCTGACGACGATGACGATAGGCGGTCACGCTTGGTCGAGATGTCGGTTTCCTCGCTGGTCGCCGTGTCTGGCAGAGAATCGGGAGTTGTCTCGCCCGAGGCAATAACAGTAGAGGTAGGAGTCGAGGTAGCTGGGGAGTTGAGGGCCAATGCCTTGGTGAGGAAGTCGGTGTAGGCCATGGGCGGGCTGATGGGGGTCTTGATAAAGTCCGGGTCAGGCTTGAAGTTGAAAGAGACAGCCGAGATGGGAGTTGCCGAGGTGATTTCAGAGGGGAAGTTTGCGGTGAGGGGAGTGGTGAGCTTCCCAAGCTTGGGCTTGGTGGTAGGCATAATGACGATTGGGTTGAGTCGGCAAGATGAGTCGCTGTAGAGTCAAAGAGTCAAAGAGTCCAAGATGCTCGAGTCTATTCCAAGCTAGACCCAGTAAAACAAGTATCGTCAAGTTTGAATCGAACCTGAATGAGGAGCAGCGAGCGGACAGACTGGCTGACTTGACTGACTGAGGTAGAGAAGAAGAAGCAAAAGGTAGGAAAGAGTCTTGAGAGATGGCGGCACCAGGCGGTTATAAGCAAAGGGCGGCGTCAAAAGTCAAGAGTCGAGAGTTTGGCGCCCAAGAGTAGTAGTGAGTATCAAGACAGAGAGGATTGGTCTAGTATAGGTAGCTACTAGGCTGTACAACAAGAAAGAGGAAGAGGGCGTGTAGTTACGAAGAAGAGCAAGGGCAGCGTGATGGGCAATGCGATCTGAATGGTAGAAGCGAATGTGAAAGAGTGAAGAGAGGTAAAAAGAGTGCAGCGGGAGAATAAGAGAAGGAGAGGAAGTAGAGGAAGTGGGAGGGTGAGGAAGAAGAGAGAGAAGAGGTGTGTAAGTTGGGAAGCGGCTGAGTGGTGGTGATGAAGGAAAGAGGATAGAGGAGGGGAGGGGGGTGGTTTATGGG
>JABFEV010000634.1:0-34942 GCA_013618395.1 Fusarium domesticum | reverse complement strand
GCCCAGAGATTAGGCGAGGCTCCCGACATGAGGTTATTTAATACCAGGTATCCTTTATGTCGCCGTGGAAATGTCCGCTTGAAGAAAAGAGGCAATATGCACAGCTGAACATGAAACAGTCGTATGTGTTTGGCGAGATGGTTATTAAAGGCATGTTAGGCTCGATACTGCAAAATTGGAGGTTAATATTGTCAAGTGAAGTGCCGTTGGTACGGGTTTGAGCTATACTTTATCCTTGAGAAATACACATGTAGGGTGAGGTGTCGTGTCTAATATTGTACCGAACGAAGACACGCACCCTTGCTATGCTTCTCGACCACAGCACACACACACGCACATTATTATTACTGTATGTAGGCTGACATGCGACCGGGAATCATTCGGCCGAAGAAATGCCATGGCCGAACAACACACACATACGTACGAGTTATCGAATGGCTCTCCTGGACTACCTCAACTGGCAAGCACCACGTCGTACGGTCAAACGCTCATGGCGAACAAGATGCGGTAGAACCCTCGGGGATAGCATACATATATAGAGTCGGTCGCTGACTTTGTGCAGACGAGCACAGCATGTAGGCAGTGTAGTCAGTCTGCTTCTAATATTATCCAAGCTGCATGAACATGTCCACCGGTTTCCGAACTACTCGATTTAATGCCCGTCGTGCACAAGCGAGCAACCGCATAAGAGATACGGCATCAGCAGCGGAGAGGTTTCCGATAATCGACTGTTCTTGCGAAAGAGAAGAAAAAAAGCACGCTTCTCACGTTGCAATGCAGAGGTGGTGCCAAGATAGCTCAGAGTTATGTTGTGAGAGGAAGAGCCCATAGCTACGAAATCCAACCGCGCCACAAGGCCCATCTACGGAGTAGTTGTCATCATTGACGTCTTGACATATCCCTGCGGCTTATTTATACGACGGGATGAGATCATATTCATGCATGATCAGTTGAAACACGAGTCGGAGAAATGAGTATTGTTACTCTAGTTTCCTATCTTCTTAATCTATACGGCTCAACTCGCGATGAAGTACATGATAAACTCGTTGCACATTCAGAGGTAGGGTAGTTGAAGATGAAGGCAACCTGGCCAACAGAGCAGGGCAACACGAAAGAATGATAATATTATTATCCTAATTAAACTATTGAATAAGTCAGAGACAGAATAAGATCCTTTCATTATAACAACAGACGCAAAACTCTTGAGACATGAGAAAAGATTTTCTATTTTCTTTTTTGTTTCCAAACATGACAGGTTTATTACCAACCGAAACATTGGGTGGGCAACTAGAGATGATGGCATGGTCTAGGGAATATCATCATTACTGGGAAAATGCGTGGCTCACCGAGCGAACGGCGAACAACCCCCCCCCTGCCACCTGGTAAACTCAATGCTGTACCAGGAAGAGGGGTGAAACCAAGGCCAAAGAAAAAAGAAGAAGATGAAATCTTGCCAGCCACGCCCAGTCCTAGCTTCTCACAGTTGTGACAGCATGAGTTGAGCATCCAGATTGGGGGGGGGGGGTTACAGATACGCTCGGAACATTTTCCTTTTCGCTCTCAGGGCCAATCCATACAGTAGCGATCAATTTCCATTGTTCGCAGGCTGGGCGCCACGAGCCAAGGTCCACAACAGTTGCGCCCGGAATGCCCAGCAGTTTGGGGACAGGTGGATTCTCTTCTGTCTTGCCCATGCAGATTGTGCACATGGCGACAAGGAGGGTTTGACCGATGACCGAACTGGGAGGGAGGAGAAGGATGGTTAGAAAGAACTGTTGGATGATGCTCTCCAGAGGCTGAACGAACAAAGACTTGGTATTGTACCAAACGGATAATCAGCTGGTTTCTCTTCATCCACGTAGTTCACAAACCCCATTCAACTTATTGAGATACCCGTCAAACGGACATGTTTCACCAGTCTTTGATAGATTGGCTGGGAAGTTAGAGCATGGGGTTACAGTCGGGGATTGATGCGAGATGGCAGCCCACTGACTTGGGGTTTCCAGCGTCTCGGAGAGACGGGTTATGGACCCTTGATGCCGCCAGAGCACGTACTGCGAACATTAAACATGTAGTTGTACGTACATAGCAGCAGCAGCAGCAGCAGCAGCAGGAGGAGGGGAAGGATGCCGGGGTCCATGTGTTCTGGCACCGGGAGACATGCAACGTACACGCGGCGACGGTGATTGCGTTGAGAGGTGGTGCGAAGTTCAACTGAGGAACCTCATGTCCTTCCCCCCCTCTTCCTTTTCCGTAGGTTAGAGTACGGGGCATGGCATTAAGGAAGAAATACATACGTACGTATACTAACCATGCAATATCGTCGCCCAACCATGTAGATGAGTACTTGGATTCTTGACGATTCATTAGTTGCGGACGTGCCACTGTATTGTATTCCACCTGGGGTGAAGGAAATGGGTACCTGATGGAAAGAGGAAAAGGAAGCTGGCGGAAGGATGGAAGCTTCCAATTTCTGAGCTCAATTCAGAGCTCACCGGCCGCGGTACCGGTTAGTGGAGACCCGTCCGCTTTGTCCATCGACACTAAGATGGCCCACTTGAACGCCACGAAACAGGGGCAAGCCAGGTACCGATTTTACTTCTTTTTCCCTCCAACTCTCCTTCCCCCTTGCTCTGTCGTGGTGCCCTTTGGCTCTCATTCCTCCCCCGTACTGCCTGTACCTTCCTTACTTTTTACTACATCATCTTACCCCCTTGAAAGAAAACCACGGCCTCAGGCTTGAGAGCCCTAGGTCATGGAACCTCCTTTGGAAATTTCCCAGCCCAAGGTTCACATCAAACCCTGAACCGAACCCCAACGCACCCCCGGTCCCCAGACCCAAACAGACCGGACGGAGAGTATCAGGTTTCTTCCCATTGGGAACATTTCCCTCCCATGACCATGTCAACCATTCTGAAGCTTTTCGCACACACTCACACGCTCACACGCACACCCCTTTGAACTTTGCTATTGACTTTTTCTTGCCTTGTTAAGATTGCCCAGCAAAAAAAAAAAAAAGCTTTCGTTCTCTCCCAGGGAACCGGTTTCTTGGTCCAAGTTACTTCTCTCACTCGACCGATTCATATCGTCTGAGCTCTCTTTGACAACCGGATTCCCTTTTAATATCCTGGGTGATCCCTCTCAAATTGGCCTTTTGGAATCCCTCTTTTTCTATTCCTTCTCCTCTCTCTCATCTTTTCTCTTGTCTATTTATTGCAAGTGAATCACAGACATTTCAGCACGCATCTTGCCTTACAAACGAACGATAACTCATCAACCAACATACAAACGATCAAACACATCCATTATTAAGAGGAACCAACTATTCTGGAAACGAAGAATACGTAATCGCATCAACAATATCAACAACCTTGATCAATCTCCAAACCTCTCACCACTTGGACACTGCCTCATCCTTTACATCACCTTACCTCACCTTACTTTCACCCATTTTCCCCTAGCGTTTCAGTGGTCTACCATACACCCACACCCCCATTCATCACCTCTCATCTACCTGTCTTGATATTTGGACCCCCTGTTTGTCTGACCCACTCGCCTGCTTCTATCCTCGTTCGACCATCCGACCGGCGCCATCGTCTCCTTGCACTTGCAACCGTGCCCTTGTGTTTGTGCCTTGTGCCTGAGTTCATGACAGTCAGCTTATGAGTCGAGCTGAGAAAGTAGCTTTTGGGCTAGCAAACTAGACTAATACGGCCAACGATTCCATCCCTTTTGACCCAACCTCGAGTCGCGCGTTCTTGTCACTCCCCCCCCTGGACACTTTTTCTCCCCTGGCGTCGTGCAAAAGCAACTGCTCTGGGCCTTCAAACGAGAAAAAAAACCCCCCCCCTTTCTTGTTCTTGTCTCAAACGTTCTCTCAATCCCGACTCTCTTTTTATTTTATTTATTTTAACGACCTTCTTTCCTTAAACAAGACGCACCTGTCCGTCCATTATCAACTACGGCCTGCGACATCATCTCTCGCTCGTGTTGCCTCTTTCAACACTTTGGTGCCGAATTCATCTCATCTCGTCTCGCCTCGCCTCGCCTCGCCTCTTGTCGTCAATAACGACTAGCTCTACCGAAGCCACCGTCTCCGAAAATCCTCCAACTATATTGGTGACTTTCTCGCAAAAAAGACCACCACTCGGCTCTCGTTCTCGCCTTTCTTTCCTGCACCGTCCCCTCCAACGTTGTTGCGAAACTGCCAATCCGCGTCCTGTTCACCCTTGGCATCCAATATCTCTTGTCGCACCACGACGTCCAATCTTGTGAGTCAAAATCGCTTGCCCATGTTCACTCGTTATTTCTATCACATCCCCTCGGCCGAGTTGCCAAAAATGCTCCCTGCTATTTCTTGGTCGTGTGTGGTCTATGTCTATATTTATATCTACATATCCCTCGCTTCCCCGTCGCTCTCAAATCTACCTATTCTATTACTCGACCTCCTCACCACGTGCATCACTAACCAGCGCTTCTTTGGCAGTTTTGTCTTTTTACCTCACATTCTTTACCAACCACAACCATGATTGACGGAACATCATCAAGCCCCAGTAACATGGGTCGAGGTGCCTACGACACGACCGGAGTTCCCAAGCCTGCGCCGCGCCCCAAGCCCCGGTAGACGGTCTCTTCTCCAGATTTCTGGATGGGCATTAAATCAATGCTCTTCCCATCTCAGATTGACCATGACGCCAAAGCTGGGCCACGCCGGCGGTTAGGCTAGCTGGCGATGACACGACCGCGACACCTTTGGAGGACGCAACCACCTCTTCGACTTGGGCCTACTTCATTCCTCATCTCTATCTCCCGTTGGACTTTTAAAGCGGCGTTCTCTTCCATTACGACACTTTTAATCATTTCCCGAGGGCTTGGAGCCGCGAGCCGTGCTACTCCTTGCATTTTAATGCATTCCGATATCATCTTTTTAATACGCATTCCTGTCGAAGAACAAATACACACACATGGGCTCGGAGCCATCCCTTGCTTCCCAGCAGCAAGCGGAATCAAGGGAAAATAATTTTTTTGGGGGAAAAATTGACGCACTCAGCGACAAATGGAGTGCTTTTGTTTATTTCTTTTTTATTATTTATTTGGCCCTGATCATATTCAGTGGACGGCGTTCGACTATAGACAGGGGATATCCTTTTTTTTTCTTCCTGGCATCGACTTGCTCTGCCTTGGTTTTTACCCCTTCATTTTTGTCCTGTCTTGGTGTCGGAACCCTGCTCGTCACTTGTCACCTATGGCAAACACACGCTCAGGGATTGTTTGCTCATCCATCCTGCTTCGCCTCTCCCTCGACAACCGAGACCTCCATCCATCGCTTTGGGTCATCCTCGTCAGGGATGCCACTACTGGAATGAAGATCCAGACATGATGCGAAGTTGTCTCAGATCGGTCACCCCAGTGAGACATACCAGGATGGATCACTCAAATTCGCTACGATTTGGAATTGGCGACCTACCTACCAACAAGCAAAGCAAAGCACGAGGACGAAAGACACCCACAGGCGAGCAAAGGACAAACCGAACGCCACAAGTTGATTTTTTTGGAGTTTTTATTATTATTCAAAACAGCAGGGTTTTCTTGGGAAGGGGATTACAAAAATGGGAACGATTGAGGGAAAAGAATCAATTTCTTCGGCACTTACATATAGACTCAGGGGGGGCATCTTTGCCTTGCTTTATTTTTTGGCTGCTTTTTCTCGTCTCTTCTTTTCTTTCCCTTTCTCTCTCTCTCACAGCTCTCTCTACGCAAACCCCCTTGCTTACTAAAGTTTCCTCCCATTGACCTGTTGTTTCCTCGATATTCCTTTTCTTTTTCTGGCAAACTACTGCCACTTCTGCTACTACTACCATTACTCTGACTTTTACGAATAGCTGTTTTGACCGGGACTCCCTCGCGGGAGGGTCATCAGCAATGGGATTCCTTGCGATTTATTATCATTGTTCTTTTTCAGGTTGACCGGCAATTCCTGTACTATTATCTGGAAAGGTGTACGAGATAAGTGAAGAAGGATGGTGAAAAGAAGGGGGAGGGAAACGCAACATGGAAGCTCTGATCGTTGATGGCGAGCGCTGGGCTGGCCTCAGGAGACTGATAGAAGATACCCCCAGCGAAAGTATTTCCCCTCCTTCCGACCTCTTCAAACTGCATAGTACCTTTTTATGTATAAGACAAAAAGACGGAAGACAGTCAAGCTACACAGCGCAGGGAAGGCAACTATTTCTTGGAGATTTACGAGAATAGGATAATGTAAAACAAATAATAGGTCAACAATTTTTCAACTACCTTCCATTCCCTATGTACGTGCCAATCAAGAGATGAGATATACAAGAGTGACAATGTAATAAATAGTAACTAATGTAGATTTACTATTTAATAATCGAGAACCTACGCGCGATGTTAAACCAAGACGATCTGTACTCGACTGTTTCCCCGTGATTTATTCCCCGTTTGAGTACCTCGAGGCGAGAGTAATAGGACAGGACAAAGACAAGAGACATGTGAAGAGGAAGAGACAAGAATAACAACTAAGTAATTACAGGGAGAAAGGCGGGAGCGGAAAGATGAAATTTTGTTTGTCAAGGTTGATGCTTGAAGCCGCAGTTTGTGTTACGTGGGTTACGAACCATGTCCTACTTTTCTCCTCTCTCTTTGCTGTCTGGTCTTGTTTTCTTTTTAACTGATCTAGTTAGCATGTTCATTCATGTAGATCTCTGAGAAAAGAAAATTATCCCTAGTTCATCTTGCCAGGTTTGGGGGGCTATCATCAAAAGCGCCCCGCGCGAAATGACAGATTATAGCAAGCTAGCAAGCCGCGAGTAATGAGCAGGATTGTCTCAAGATGAAAGCAAAATGGCCATAAAAGTCAATTGATACTTTTTACAGTCTCTCCCACTTACACGGGTATGACGAATTATTGATTAGCGATGAATGACGAATGATGCTGTGCCTGTTTTTCATTTTTACCTTTTGGCTAAGCCTGGTAGTATTTACTAGTCAGGTCGTGGGGGAGGAGCCTCGTCCTTTGTTTGGTTGTTGGTTGGTTGATGAGATTGAGGTTGTTAATATTAAATGACTTGGAAGACACTCGCTACTGTTGCATTGACGGGAGAGACGGGCCATGGTGGAAGGCAGGTGAATCATCACCTACATATAACTCATCCGTTACACTTTCCCATTGACTTTTGTCCAGTCCATGTGTAACAAACGGAAAACGGGTGAAGCGAGCCGAGGCTGCAACGCTCTTCTGGTTGGGTGGTGTGGGCACAAAAGGCAAGGTAACTAAGGCAGGGAGGTACCCGCGGGCGGAACATGACGCGCCGACGTTTACTTGTTTCTGGGGGGAGGGAAGGAAAAAGGGCAATGACGTTTTCTTGCTTGCTTCGTGTGTGACGGTGAGTTTGTTCACTATGGGGATGGTACTTGACAGGGAATAATGTTACTGCGAGATGGTGAATTAGTATTTGATAATTTAATATTAAATATGATCAGAATAAAAAACAATAGACTTTAAAAGTTACTCGTAATGCGAAAAGAGAAAAAAAGCATAAGTAAAGACGAGAGACACAAGCAAGAAAAGAAAGGAAGAAACTACAATGAGAAAAAAGGAAAGAAAAAGAAAGAAAAAAAAGAAAGAAAGAAAGAAAGAGAAAGTAGAAACTAAAACGAGATAATACATATCTACGGAGTAGGACCTCATCTATTAGTTATTTCTTCTTCTGGCAGGGTGAACCAAGTCTCGTCCACCGAAATGCCAGGGGGAGAAGGGCAACGGAAATCGGGCCACTTGATGCAAGATGAGCAAAGTGACAGCTCAGGTACATTACCCTTTTGGCATTCGAGTGACATTCCCCCCCCCTTGGAGATGAGTATCCACACGGCGTACCTTGGTCTCTTTCACACGCCACCCCTGGTCGGAGCTAATGCATCCGGGACCGAAGCGTTGGGATTTCCGGGAGCCAGTTTTTTTCTTCTCTCTTTCGTAAGATGTGGGGAAGAAAAAGAGTTCAGGAAGGGAGGAGGTGAAAGGGTTAGGTGAGGTATGGTAAGGGGGACGGGAAATGCTGTGGCTGGTGAAGTGGTGTTGGATTAGTTGGGTCTGTGCAGGACGACATGTTTGGTGTTATGGAAAACGCACATTATCTCGACATCCTCACCACTACACACCCGGCACGTCACCCCCCCCTTTTCAAGTCCGGGGTTCAAACACCCAACATAAACAGCACATGTCCTTCTCCAAGTGGATGCAGTAGTAGTCGATGATAAATAGGGCGTGCTGTTTGACAACGGGTTGATTGGGCTACCGATGATGAGGTTCTAGACGAGATGAGGCTGTATATGTCAAAAAGTAAAAAAAAAAAAAGAAAAGAAAAAAAAAGATGATACATAATATCAGCATACATATCAGTTAATGCGGTACTTGACTAACAGACCACGGGGCTTCTGCCCGTCGAAACAGACCTTTGCTTCTCCTTTTCTCATGTCCCGACCAGCCGGGAAACTTGGTTGGGCTTTCAATTTCTCCATAATTCACATGCTCCCCCCGTTGACGTATGGGAAAAAAAGGCGCCAAGTTTAGATGGGTGGTTGCCCGAGAGGTACCAAGTCATGATCATAGTCCAAGACCTAGGATCGTGTAACCGATGCCGCTTGTTCAAGGACGTGCCAAGGGCGTGAGTCTTGTGTTTCTCGTTGATGGGTGTTCAGGCAAACAATGATACACGAGGATATCACTAACCGAGCAAACGATTGCTTTCGTATGGAACATTAAAGTCGGTGGCTGGGTTTGATTATGTTACCATACTCCAAGCTACGAATCCCTCTCCCCCCATCTTGTCCACCAGTCTTACAGAGATCTTGGTCGACCCGACGATCTGGGTCGATCACAGTAGTCTTTCGTTGCTCTGGACTTGTTCCACAATGTGCAAGAATAGTATCATTCATCATATGGTGTAAGAAAGCATTCAATTCAGTCTATACCCTCTACCTTGACCATGCTTGGCTTCTAGCTGCGAGTCTCTACTGTCAACTCAGGGTAAACATCGCTAAAGTTGCGAGACAAGTCAGTATCTCTCATACCAACAACCAAAGACACAGGGCGGCAACTTACGTCCTTCTCTGCAGAGGCATCTCCTTCCTCACCCGCTCCAGCTCTTCCAAGTCAATATCGACAAATCCAATTTCCCCCACGGCACCCTCCTCGGCCGTACCGTCACCTCCTTTGGCGTCCATGACCCCCTTGAGTTGGAGCACCACCCTTCCCCATGGATCCGCGACGATACTCCGTCCGTAACTAGCCCTCTTGTCATTGTGTCTACCTACCTGTGCCGATGCCACCACCCAACTCTGCGTCTCAATAGCTCGCGCCCTGAGCAACGTTTCCCAGTGCGCGACTCCCGTGCGTAACGTAAAGGCGCTTGGGTAAGCGATGATTTGCGCCGGCCGCTTGGCCCATGGACTCTTGGGACCTGGCTGTGCAAGTGACAGAGCTGCCTCGGGAAACCGCAGGTCGAAGCAAATGAGGCTACCGATGCGGCCAACAGGTGACTCAAACGGCGACGTGACAGAAGCCCCAGGCTGGACTGTTGCGCTCTCCTTGAGAGATCCGTAATCAAAGACGTGAAGTTTGTCGTAAGTAGCAGCGTCATCGATCGTTCCATCGGCCGCAATGTACAGCGCGCGATTCAACAACCTCTGGGATGCACCGTCTCCTGACTGAGCATCGACCATGGCATCTTCTCGATGGTGGATACCTACATGAACAGCGATACCATGAGCACGAGCCGCTTCTTGGAGACCTTTGACGAAAAGAGATGTTGACTGCGGCTCTGCGAGCTGGAGAGAGGTTTGACCGTCAGGGGCGGTGTAATCTGAGGCTTCTGGGAGGAAGAGGACCTGACATGGTGTGTGAGTGCATGTTTGGGGACAGGCTTGATAGTCGTCACTCACCTTTGCCCCTCTTGCTGCCGCCTTTCCCACCAGCGTCACACACTGTTCCAGATTCCCCTTGATCGACGTCGTTGAGCAGATCTGACCTACTGCCTAGAGAATTGATTCATCTCTGTCAATTTGTGGACTTCCATACCATTGCCATCCCTCTTTTTTTTTCTTTTTCGTTTTTCTTTGTTCTTTTTTGGGGGGAAGGGGGGTGGTTTGAATATATGGCCTATCTCTCCCATTCTGGTGAAACATGCGTGAGTCGCAAGGAGCGGGGGAAACGTACCGCGATCACCATAGTGATAATATTGCCTCTTTGCCCCAGACTGAATCGTTCCGTGATCGGTCGGGTCCGAGATCTAGATCTGAGACTTTTGAAAAAGACTTTGATCTTTTGATGACTTCTCCCTTTATACGACTCGTCTGGTGTCTCCGCGGGCTTGGCCAAGGGGTGGTGGATCACACTGGACTGGACTGGTCTTGTCAAGGGAGTCGATGAAAGACGGGAAATGGCTTAAGATCTCAGTCAATTCTTCGGAAGTTCCTAGCTTGAATCTACATCAACGTTTGAGACGAAAGGATCATGTCCAAAGGATTAGTAAAGCTGCATGATTGATAAGAGAGGGGAAACGTGATGTCGCCATAGTCCCCCCACTTTTCCCACACAAGAGTCGATGTACACCTCGGGAACTGCCAAGTGAGTTGTACTTGCCTTGCCGGGATGGATCGAATATTGTCGCGAGATTGACTACTACATTCTATAAGCTATAAGCCTCTACTTAGGTCGATTGTTAGGTAACGTTATGCGCCCTAACATTCATCTATTTTCAATGAACCGAGTCCCTACACAAACACTTACGCGACAACTTCAGACTTCACAACCTTTCTCACCATCACCATCTTGTCACCAAGCATTCGCATTCTCTTCGGTTTATCCCCATATATGGTAGTGTGTTATTTCTTTAATTTTTCCCTCGACTTTTCGTCCTCCCCTTTATCGTGCCACTCCCTTGGCTATATCTTGATCCTTCTCTCGCTCTGCCGGGTCGTGGATGAGGCCGTCCCCAAGAAAAGTTCCCTAAAATACAATCGAGTCATCACAAAGTGATGCTCATGAAAAGGATGCGGCATTGCCTAGCATCGTCCAAAATTCAAGCCCTGCACCTCAATCCCTCTGTAACCTCTGTATCCTCCACACTGTGCTGTACCACGTTTTCTCCTGCAAAGCAGGCCAAAGCCACCCTTCTTCTCCTTTGTCCCTATTCCAATGCCATAAGATAAACGCCGGGCTAAAGCAAACACCAAATACGACGACACACGGCCCAGGGTATCTCCCTCCTCCCGCCTCTCACCTCTCACCTCTCCTCTCAGCCCTGCGTGTCTCCAAAAAAACCCCCTTCCGCGCGCTCCGATGCTCGCCACTTCCATTAACGCATCTTTCTTCAAAATTCTTATCACTTGGGGTTCGATGAATCCAGGTTGAGATACGCCCGCTGCAGCGCCCGTGGTTCGCGTCCGTCTCGTTCCAACACGGCGACCCAGTCTCGTAGCTGTATGTTCTTCCCCTTTTCTTTATCCTCTCTCCACGTACCGAGTCGGTTTCGTCCCTCAGTCGTCAGAGCAATGTTTGCAGGTGCCGCAGCAGCACCCGTACCCCCCCCTGATGACTTGCCAGGTCCAGGCGCGTTCCTAGTTGGGGTACTAGTCCCGCTTCCTCCTCGACCAACATTCATCCAGTCGTACGTTTTCCCAGTCTTCTTCTTGCCGAAAAGACCACCCTTGCCTCCTAGGCCGGCAAACATGCTACTCGTTATGTTCTGGTTGGCATGGCTGTGAGCCTCGGCCGCTTTGGCAGCCTGGTTCTTCTTTTGCTCCTTCTTCGTGATAGGTTTGTCCGAGTCTGGCGCTATAGTGCCGGGTGTCCCAGGTGCGACACTACCAGACCGCGATGTAGTGGCACCGGCATCTGCTGTTCCGTCTGTGCGACGCTGCCGCATTCGGAGTCGTGCCTCTTCCCAGTCCCGCTCTTGACGGGCTAGATCACGCATCGTCGTTGTCATGTAGGAGGCAACCTTGGGCAACTTCTTGGGAGGCGCGCCGTTTGTCAAGCCGGCTGCGTCGTTAGAGCCTGCAAATTGTAAGTAGTCTGACCAAGCACGACACTCGACTCAACTTACGCTTCAACGGGTTGGGGTCTTCCCCATTGACATCCCCCATCTGGACATCATCACCCGATTTCTCCATGGGCTCTAGTGGCTCCGCGTTCATCGGCGCTGCAGCAGACACCCATTCCTCAGGAATTTCACCATGGGAAGTCTTCTGCCGGGTCGAAGCTATGGCACTAGCATCCTCCACTAGTTCTCGCAGGCGTTGTTTCGTTGCTATCGACATCAACGCAAGCTGATCAACTAGATATGCATCCTGTGGTATGTAAGACCCGGTGGTGTTGACTGTTGTCGAATCCGGTCCAGGCATCACCTTGACAGTCACTTTGGGCTGAGGAAACTGCTCTGGGAGTCTCATCTTTCCCATTGTCTGAGCATTGTTCTTGAGATCCAAGTTGAGAGCTAGATGGTGTTCGCGTGCAATCTTTTCCGCACGTCGATGCAACATGGCGACCAGGAGGAAGGGGTCACCTATCTCCTGGGTCCTCTGCACTGCCAATCGCATCGACGATTCCGACCACGCTCTCTCGGCTTCCTGCGCCGTGAACTGATCCTGCGAGGTTTGAGGCGTGGACTGAGCGGGCTGGTTTGCAGGCCCAGCACCGTAGAAACTAGACTTTGGCCCCGCAGGAAGATTTGCGAAACCTGTCCTGGCCTCCTCAAAGCCAGTAGAGTACAGGTCGTTCATGTATTGTTCTTCAGCGCGGAGATCGATGCCCGTACCGGCGAGCGAATCGGTGACATCATATTCGTAGTCTTTGGTTGGACGCTCAGCTGGTCTCTGAGGGGGGCCCATAACGCCGGGTCCTGGTGTGGGTGGAATGGCCGGTGCAACGACTGGAGCAATCCCTGGGGTAGGTACAGGCGACATCGTAGCATTCGTATACTGAGGCATAGGCGTTGGGAGATGCGGGATCTGAGGTGCCTGGGGGTTCTGGACGGGAGACGCCAGGTTCGATCGCGTGTCGGGCAAATTCAGGCCTGGGGTGGTATGGCCGTTGGTGTAAGGTGTAGCATATGGCTGAGGGAGAGCTGGGCTTTGCGCAAACGCAGGCGATCCTACAGCAGGTGGCGTTCCATTGGCTCCGACAGGCCCGGGGCTCGCAGTGTAGGGAGAAGCAGCATATGGCGACTCGGGCTGCGATGCAGAGCCGTCGGTTCGAGGTCGTTTATTGGGCGGGAGCGCAAAGCTCGACTGTGACGCGGCTGGGGAAGGCGAGTGCTGGGGTGGCGAGAACGCGCGCGGGGGGACCTGAACTTGAGGCTGTGGTTGAGCCATGGTTGCGTTTCCGAATGGGTGTCGCCCAGACAGGAGCGAGGACGAGAACCTGAGACAAGGTGAAGGCGGAGCTTAGCAGGCAGTGAAGCCTGTCACGTTCCTCGCGATACAACCCATCCGACGCGCTCAATCTGGGCGGACTTTTCGAATATGTTGACGGTTCGTTTCGTGTGACGAGTAAACCTCGAACAGGATAGGACACGTAATGTTGTGTAGAGAATGCGTGTGAGATCGTTAGCAGGGCGCAGGTGATGGTCCGCTCGGGGAGGTTGCGGAAGATGGAGCTTCGCCGGCAAACTGAGGAATCGCGTAGTTTTAAAGTCACGTGAGCTTGAGCCGCGTAGTTTGTCCTCCGTTGCTTTCTCAACCAACCAGAAGCCGGCATTTATCCGTGCACCCTCGCGTTCAACCTGCTTTTCGTCCCTCGCGTTTGCTTTGTCGAAGACATCAGAACTCCATTGTCTATCAAATCGAATGCGCGTTTCCATTTTTTAAGACCATCGTTGCTATTGCCAACCCGCGTGAATCACAGTCGTCTGCGCGCATGCTCAGCGGTTCGTGAGCCGCCACTACTAATATCTAGAATACCCCCTTCGAACGTTAATGTGAACCACGCCTTTGGTACGCAAACAATGGCTTCTAAACGAAAGGCTGCGGCCATGAACGCAACGGCCACCGAGGAACCTGTAGATCCCTCGGATGAGCTCATGTTTCTCTGCCTGGGCGGTGGTAACGAAGTCGGACGGTCATGCCATATCATTCAGTACAAAGGGAAGACGGTGATGGTAAGAGGACATAAACCCCTTGGGTTTGCTTATTGGGAACAATCATGTCTAATTCAGCTACTCATAGCTTGACGCAGGCCAACATCCAGCCTACGATGGCCTCGCAGCGCTTCCCTTCTACGACGACTTCGACCTCAGCACCGTCGATGTGCTCCTCATCAGCCAGTAAGCGCACCTATCCCCCGTTCCTTCGATGATATAGGCAGGACAGGGCGAGGGATGACGATGGTGTTGTAATCATTTTTGGTTAGGCGATGCAGCCTTCAGCCCAGTACCATTGTTTTCGTGATGTTTCCAGTTGTATGCCAGATCAATACAATACAGTCTTCCCTCGTTCCCTGCGTCCCTATTCCAGTATCTTGTGATGCCTGCCCTGCCCTGCCCTGCCCTGCCCTGCCTTTGACCATCCAGCCAGGGTATCCGGTGAACTATGACTGACGAGCAACAGTTTCCACGTTGATCATGCGGCATCGTTGCCCTATGTCCTCGCAAAGACCAACTTCCGCGGTCGAGTCTTCATGACACATCCTACCAAGGCCATTTACAAGTGGCTTATCCAAGATAGTGTTCGCGTTGGCAATACATCATCGAATCCCAATTCGCAGCCTGTATATACAGAGCAGGACCATCTCAACACTTTCCCCCAGATTGAGGCCATCGACTACCACACAACTCACACCATTTCCTCCATCAGGATTACCCCATACCCTGCCGGCCATGTCCTTGGAGCTGCCATGTTTCTCATTGAGATTGCTGGCCTCAAGATCTTCTTTACTGGTGACTACTCCCGAGAGCAGGATCGTCATCTTGTCTCGGCCGAGGTGCCCAAGGGTGTTAAGATAGATGTTCTTATTACAGAGTCTACATACGGAATCGCCTCACATGTTCCTCGTCTTGAGAGGGAGCAGGCTCTTATGAAGTCCATCACCAGCATTCTCAACCGCGGAGGCCGTGTGCTGATGCCGGTCTTCGCCCTCGGACGAGCTCAGGAACTACTCCTGATTCTTGATGAATACTGGGGAAAGCATGCCGATTTCCAAAAGTATCCAATCTATTACGCCAGTAACTTGGCTAGAAAGTGCATGCTTGTCTACCAAACTTACGTCGGCGCTATGAACGATAATATCAAACGTCTCTTTAGGGAGCGCATGGCCGAGGCTGAGGCTTCTGGCGATGGAGCTGGCAAAGGGGGTCCCTGGGATTTCAAGTACATCCGATCTCTCAAGAACCTTGACCGATTCGACGATGTTGGTGGCTGCGTCATGCTTGCCAGTCCAGGCATGCTTCAGAACGGTGTGAGTCGTGAGTTGCTGGAACGCTGGGCTCCGAGCGAGAAGAACGGTGTCATCATCACTGGTTATAGTGTCGAGGGCACCATGGCCAAGCAGATCATGCAGGAGCCCGACCAGATCCAAGCCGTCATGTCCAGAAGCATGGCTGGCGCTCGTCGCCTAGGTGGAGGCGATGGTGAGAAGGTCCTTATCCCCCGGAGATGCAGTGTTGCAGAGTACTCTTTTGCCGCCCATGTCGATGGTGTAGAGAATCGCGAATTTATCGAAGAGGTCGCAGCACCTGTTGTTGTAGGTTACATTCTACACTTACACATGCAACTGTTCAGCACTAACCATACGTAAGATCCTCGTCCATGGTGAACAGCACAACATGATGCGTCTCAAGTCGAAACTTCTCTCGCTCAACGCCAACAAGACCAACAAAGTCAAGGTCTTCTCCCCGCGCAACTGCGAAGAACTCCGCATCCCCTGGAAGGCGGACAAGATGGCAAAAGTCGTTGGCAAGCTTGCATCCATCCAGCCTCCTCAGAACACGGGCTCTGATCCAGAGCTTCCGCTCGTCACAGGTGTTCTCGTGCAGAACGACTTCAAGCTCTCTCTCATGGCACCCGAGGATCTGCGCGAGTACGCCGGTCTCAACACGACCACGATTACATGCAAACAGCGTCTTACACTCAGCGCCGCCGGCATCGACCTCATCAAGTGGGCGCTCGAGGGCACATTTGGTACCATCGAGGAACTTCCCGAGATGCGTCGCGGTAAGAACGGCGACAATAACGAAGAACCCAAGCAGGAGGATGCAGACGAAGAAGTTGCCAGCCTTGTCGCCGCCTACCTCGTCATGGGTTGCGTCTCAGTCCGGTACCGCACCAACGGCGAAGTCGAACTAGAGTGGGAGGGCAACATGCTCAACGACGGCATCGCCGACTCCGTCATGGCCGTCCTCTTCTCAGTCGAGAGCTCCCCCGCCGCCGTAAAGCGCTCCTCAGCCAAGCACTCTCACACTCACGAGCTACCCGCCACGAACCCTCACCACACCGCCACCCCCGAAGAGCGCCTAGAGCGACTCCTCTGGTTCCTCGAGGCGCAGTTCGGCCAGGACAACGTCGCGCCCGTGACGACGCCAAAGCTTCCCGCGGAAGAGTTAGATAACAAGACCGAGGAGGATGAGGATGCCATGAAAGTGGAGACCAATGAGGAGGGTGACTCGCAGCTCGAGAAGAGACAGGAGAAGGAGATTGAGCGACTACACAATATTGGAATCCCCGTACCTGGCGTGTCGATCAAGGTGGACAGATTCGTGGCGACGGTGTGGTTGGAGGATCTTGAAGTCGAATGTAATAACAAGGTGTTTGCGGACAGAGTGAGGGCCGTCGTGGAGCGTGCGGTTGAAGTCACTGCACCGCTCTGGGGATAAGGTTTCGGGGACAGGACAAAACGGGCAAGGATGGCATCTAAAGGATGAGAATTACATTTGACCATGTACACTAGCCAAGCAGCAGGGGGGTCGGGCCAACAAAAAATATGGCTGATGCCAATACTTCTAAACTATGTTACCTATGATACAAAGGGGCGGTCTACTACTATAACAAAATGATCAACAATTCACCCCAGCCGTTCCAATTAACCCAAGTAATCCTTGAGATCCTCCGACTCTTCCAACAGAGCGTTGAAAGAGAATGGCTCAAAAGGCCAACCAGCAAACTCAGCAAACTTGGAGAACGACTCGACCCAGGCGAGACGGAGAGAGTGCAGCATGGCACTGGTACCCTCCATACAAACAAGGACGGCAATGCCTATATACATCGTTAGTGAACTGTTCATGGTTCAATGATTGCAGCTGGCTTACTCAGGAAGAACCATATGTAGAAGCAGGCGACGATCATGACGACGCCCATGACGCCAGGAATGACCAAAGCGTTACCAATGGTCATATTCCAAAGCACAACACTGAGCTGCTGATGAGCCAGGGACAACGCCCAAAGACGGAGGTACGAAGCAGTGTGGGAAACGCAGTTGAGACAGAATTCTACATGAACGTTAGCATGCTGCTCTCTCGAGGGCCGAGTGTGGATTTACCGATGGTGTGAATAACCTGATGAATCATAATCTCGCTGAACTCAAACTCCTCATGCTCCTCGTCAATGTTCTGGGAGATCATAGCAACCCCTTCACCATCCTCATCAAAGCTGTTGCCGTGGCCATTAGGGGCATCGTCGTCGTCACCGTCCAGGGCGCTAACACGGGAGGTTTCACCTATGCCACGGTAACCGTGGGCGCGAGCCCTGTTGTGCTCCCATCTAAGATAGAAAGGCTTGAGGAAGAGCAGAATAGGGACCTGAGCAAAGGCAAGGAGCAAAAGTATCACCTGGACAGTTGCCTGGCCAGGGTATAGCTGCTCATCCAAAGTTCCAGGCTGAAGGAACATGTAAATCAACATGTTCAGCAGACCTGGAGGCTGTCGACCGGTACCTAGCCAGTCCACGGACCACTTGTATATAATGCAGATGACAAGGTAGCCGAAGATGGACTGAAAGAAGATCATGCCAGGGACAAAGTTGCCCCAGATGTCGATAGGTTTCTTGAAATGTCGAGCGTTGATGAACGAGAAACAGAGCGAGTACGTCATGTGAGCCCAACCGAGGATGATACTCATCTTCATCTTGTAACTGTTGCTGAAGAGGAGATCGTTCTCAGTACCGTGCCATGCCCAATCCAGGCCAAAGGGGTAGCGGTAACCTTCCTCATTGAGGGTTCCAATAACAGTTCCGTTGCTGTAGCCCTCTGGCTTCTTGTACTCCCAAGCACTGTCGAACAAGGTCAAGGATTTGGAAAAAGCATCGTTGTAGATGAGTCCAGTAAAGATGGAGAAGACAGCCATGGAAAGAGCAATGTATCGACCATAGAAAATCATGGCGAAAAGCTCAAAAGTGACCTTCTTGAGCGACTTCTCCCAGTAGATCATGGCAAGCGCAGCTGCAAGCATGATGATGGCGTGACCGAGATCACCAAACATGACTGCGAACAGGAAAGGGAAGGTGACAAAGACAGGAATGGCCGGGTTGACCTCTTGATACGTAGCGGTACCGTAGGCATTGACAATGGTTTGGAAACCCTCGGTAAACTTATTGGTCTTGAGGTACGTCGGGGGTTTCTTGTTGGTTTGAATCTTATTAATGATGGAGGGAACCGAGAGGCCAGCTCGGTTCGTCACATCCTGAAGAGTCGTCCTAATGTGAGGCAAGTCGTTGGTGGGAACCCAAGCCTCAGCAATGAGTGTGCGACGAGCCTTGTCGTAGGAGAAGTTGTTGAGGGTGCTGTAGACAGCCTTTTCCTTGGCGATCAAGACCATCCAGGCAGACAAGGACTGAGAGATCTGGTTCAGCTCAGCCTGCAACGTAGCCTGGGTGTTCTGGAGAACGTTTTGGACATCCTCGAGACGGTTGTTGACCTCGTGGATCTGGTCACGTCGGAGATCGCTGTTCTCATCGACGTTGTAGACCTCAGCACCCATAGACTCCGAGATCTTGCGGATCTTGTTGAGAATCTCCTTGCCGTGGGCGAAGATGACAAAGACGTTCTTGTTGACGGATTCGTTGCTAGCAGGGTCGATGAGCGGCTCGGGGATCTCGGACTGGTTCATGTATAAGTTGCCACGTAGAGTTCGCCAGAGAATACGCTCAAACACTCCAACTCGATCCCTAGCGATGACACCAGCAACGAAACCAATGTTCATGCCGGAGAATGATCGCTCAACATCGGGGCCACTCTGGTGCTGCTCAACATCCGAAAGCAGAGGGGCATCGTCGTCATCAGTAGAAGCTCGAATCTCCTCGACGTTTCCGTGGGCGCGGTCGAAGAAGCTACCAGCCTCGCGCAGAACCCAGCGCCACTCGGTCAAATCACCCTCTCGCTTCTTGAGAGTCTCGTAGCTTTCGTTAAGGGCCGAGACTCGTTGCTCGAGTTTCTGGCTTCGCTCCGAGAGCTCGTCGATTTCGGAGGTAGAAGGAGAGGCGAGTCTCTCAACATCGAGATCCAGCTTTCGGAGAGGGATTCCAATCTTTTCCATCTGAGAATAAAAGTATCCTGTTCTAGTTAGAGTTGTTATTCATCGAATGGCTGGGAATGACGTACGCAGCTGTCGTTCAACATTGTCGAGGCGTCGGATCTCTTGCGTAAAGGTGCGTTGGAAAGCAGAGGTTTTCTCGTTGAGCTAGTAAGATGGAAGGCGTTAGCAATTGATGACGACTTGTAAGATTGATAAAGCTGAGCTTGATGGGGGGGAGGCAGCTTACGTCTCGGAACTGGCAAAGACCAAGCTCACCAAGGGCCGTAACAACTTCGCGGCCAATTTCGTTGGAGACATAGAGCTGGACCATGCTCATGTCCGCAGAGCGGAACGGGGTGTCCTGTTTGGGAGCCATAGTGATGCCGCTGAAGCACCAAGGCTGTCGATTGTGGTGAAGATAGAGCTTGTCAAGGAACAGGGCACGCTCGTCGCGGTTACGTCGCAAATGCACCTGAGACACCGGGGGCGAATTCTTCCGTTGGTGAATCACGTGATACGCAGTAGCGTCGTGCAAGACACATGCATGCCATAGCCACACCAGAGCATTGGTAAAGCCACTCCTTGATTTCAGCGCCGACCGGAATAGTTCTGGTCAATGTAAGGTCGTCTTCATTTTATCTTGATTTACTTGCCGGTATTATGCATGATACATGCTTAAGCGAAGAAGGTAGTGATGAGATAAAACCATTTATATAACCGATTTCGTGGATACTCGAAATCGTCTACATGTTCCAGTACTTTCAGCCAAGAGTGTGGAATGATTACAGCCCTCTCCATTCATTTACAAGGCAGCATGACGAGACTGAGGTTTACTTTCCGCATCACTGTTTCACCAGATGCAACTTGAACGAGTTTGATTAATTCATAAATCATTATTGTTTAAAAGCTCTTTTTTTACTTCGTCATTTTCGTATGCCAAAAACCATCCCGTTTCAAAATGACTTTTAAACGCTAATTTTTCCCAACGCTATACGCCCCAGGATATGTATGTATGACCAAGATGCTGCCTTTCCGGAAACCATGGTATAAAACCCGCCATTGTAAAAAAAAAAAAAAAAAAGAAAAAAAAAGAAAAAAGAACGAACAAGCAAGAAATAGACACCGTTGCAAGAATAACAATGAGTAGAGTTCCAGATGCGGGTAGGTAGGAGGAGAAAGCATTGCAAGTCGTCAAGCATCTCGGTGCTTCGCTTACAGGCGTCGGCCGAACATGAACGTTCCGTACATGCCTCCGACGTCGGCCTCGGCGACCGGGATCTTCCTCATACCCCAGCTCTCAGCACCCATCTTCCACCATCGAGCGCCGTTATCGATGGTAGTTCCGTCCGAGTTCATACGGACAAGCCAGTATCGGCTTCCGAACTCCTTGGGAGTCCAGCCGACTCGCTCCAGATTCTTCTTAGCCTTTGCTGCCCGCTCGTAAGCGCGCTCCTCGAGCTCGATGACTTGAAGTGGGGCTGATGCAGGGGTCAATAGCGCACTGGCGCTGCCGATGATAGTGTCGAGGTCGGAGACGTCGAGGTATCGGAGGCTGTGTGGAATCCACTGCTTGTCCTGGTACAAAAGTCGGTGAATATCTCCGAGATCAAGACCTCGGCCGATAGCAAGCTCCTCGAGGTGCTGCACAAGTGGAGTGAGTAGCGGGAGCTGAGATGGGTCCATTCTGCTTCCTTTGAGGCTCAGGGCTCGGAGGCTGGTTGGGAGCATCGGCAGAAGAGCATCAATATCGGATTTGCCGAGCAGGAGGTGGCTGCTAGCGTTGGTGGCCAAGCTGAGGACAGTAATAGTCTGGATAATGGCCGGGTGCGTCGTAACGAACTTGATAACAACTTCGGAAGACAATTCTCGGCATTTGGCCAGGTTGAGGTGCGTGAGTCGCGCCGTCTCGGGAATGCTCTGCAGTGCCTTATCCGTCACTCTCGTACCAGCTAGGTCGAGATGGGTAACCCTCTCGAGCCGGGGAAGAATCACTTCGAAGACGGAGCCTGGTAGGTTCAGACACTTGTGGAAAGAAACACGAGTGAGGGAGAGCGAATCGGGCCAGGGGTTGTCGAGAAGTTTGGTGAAAGAGTTCTTGAAGTAAGTCGAGGAGCAGCCACAAAAGTCAACGGCGTGAAGTCGAGGCATGTCGAAGAACAGCTTCTTGATGATGTCGGGGCTCAAATCTTCGTCAATGTGCTCCTGCGCGAGGAACTCCTGAAGGTAAGGGGTCAGCTCCAAGCATTTCAACAAAGTCTCAGTGGTCAAATTCTGAGTGCGGGCTCTCTCGCTCGCAGTAGAGAAGATGGTGGAGGGGTTGAAGTGGCTAAAGTCTAGGCGTCGCACGATCGAGGCGAGAGCAGGATACTCGGTGATGGTTGCGAGGAACTTGCGGAAGATTCGTGAGTGGGGGATGGTGATGTGACGGTAAAGGGTGTTGAGGGTCGCGGCATGGAGGGATCGCGAGGTTTGGAGGAGAGCCATCAAGTCGGTATTGCGAGCAGTGAGGCCATTGGGAGGGATCTCGATGACGAGCAAATCGATAATGGCACCTGAAGACGAGTTAGCCGAGGATTTCTGAAGCCCAAAGCAGGAGTGGTAGAGAGAGAAGGCAGTGTATGAGTGCCCTGAGCTCCGGCATGAGGACGAACGTACTCAAAACTTCACTGGGAAGACGCTCCATCGGAGATGTTCCGGTCGGGTAGGTATCGGTGACCTTTTTGGCGGGAGGCGCGGGAGAGCTCCATGTCATGGACAGCTTGTGCAGGTCCTCGCAGCTGCGACTGGCGGCCTTGCCCTTGATGGGGATATGCTTCCATCCTCGGAAGTTATCCGCAGGGAACCAAAACCCATGAAGCCGACTATGAGGCTGCGTCAGAGGAGCCTGAAAGAAGGGCTGTGCATTCTCAACGGAGGGTGATTCATCGAATACCTCTTCCGCCCCTTGTGTGTAGGAGGAGATCTTGGAGCGCGTAAAAGTCTGCGCTAGGCCGTCGTCATTCTCACGAACCGAGGAGAAGGACGAGCGGGCCGTCTTGTCACTGCTGCTGTTGGGAGAGCCAGGACGGGACATCTTTGCCTTGAGCAGAGCAGAAAGGTCAAAGTGAGGCACCTCGTGGTGCGAAGGGCTAAGAGGGAGGGCCATGCGATGATCGGCGGGGGAGTGAGAGGAACGAGTTCGGTGGCTGATCCGGAAAAGATGGACTGCGTTCGATGAGTCAGAGGTTTCGTCGGTTCTCGGAGGATTATCAGAGGCCGGCGAAACAGATTAGACCAAGCCAATGGCTGAAAATATTGGTCTGTAGTAGAGAAAACAGTATTTCAAGGGTCGCAGTGCGAAGTTGGAGAGTGGCGTGGGAAATCACCCGAATCCGGAGTCCGCGGTGGTTATGTCAGAGGCGATTCAGAAAGAAAATGGGAGGGGTAGGTGGCAATGACGAAAGAATTCACAACGCTCTTTATGAATCGTTCATACAGAACAAAAGAGTAAGGTATGAGAATCTTGTAGCTCGTATCCTTCAAGATTCAAGAATGATCAGAGAGGGTGGAGAGAATTTTTAATGTTTATGGAAGCAAAAGAGAACAAACGAGGGCCCGTCCCAAGCTCGCATCGGGCAATGGGCCTGGATATAAAGTATTTTCGGGTCGGAATCACGAGCCCACAACAAGCCCGCCTAAAGCCACGAGGAGGGGGGAGCTACCCCCGGAGCGGAGGCAAAAAAGAGAAAGGGCGAAGGAAAAAAAATTGGGTAACGAAAAAAAAAAAAAGTCACCGACCGACGGACTTGATGCTCTATGATGGGGTCTAGGATCCTAAACACCATGAACGAATCGGTCTGACTAGGGGAAGATGGCAAGGTGTGGGTGTGAATAGAGGGGACGCCACTAGGGGAAATGGGGGTGTGTATTCAGCAAGCAACGCCAACAGTAGAAGGCCACTACGAGAAGCATACTGTACAGTAATAAAAACGGTTTCTCTCCTTCTGTCTTTCCGAGCGGAGAGGAGAATACAACTAGGAGAGCGCGGCGGAGCGTGTTGGCATGCACCGGGTTGTCATTAGCTTGGTGATGGCACAATATTGAGTAATGGAAACCAAAGACTGGCTTGAGCTGGATCTCCCGGAAACCATGGGCCCCGTCAGGTGAGCAACACACCACGAGGGACAAAGGACAGGGCTAGGGGGATCTCCTTGACTCTGTGTGTGTGTGTGTGTGTGTGTGATGTGTCTTGGTACTTCTTGGTACTTTCCAGTATTGTTTTCTTCTCTCTCTCCTGTTGGGTTTATCGCCGTCAAGAAAAGATTGAAAAGAAAGAAAAATACAAACAAGAAATTCATGACTGGGGAAAGGTGGGAACAAGAGGAAGAAGAAAAAAGTTGGCGGCGCTGGATCGGCCTTCAGTTAGCGGTCCTCTGGGGGCTTGTTCAGGCCTTGTAGAGGTGGGAGATTCGAGTGAGTCGATTGGATGAGAATTAGTCGAGATTTAGTAATGAGAACGACCGTGACAGCCGACAGCCAACAAATATGGATATAACAAGACACAGCTTCCAAGTAATAACGAAGGGGGGCACAGAAACTTGAGCCATTCTTGCCCATTCTTGGGCCATTTTGATGATGACTTTTTTCTTGTCACTCTCACCCCATACACTGACCTGACAAGGTGGTGTGTGTGTGGACGGTTATCATCATCATCATCCTCCTCCAACACTCTCTGCTGCATTCATGCTGGGTTGTACAATAAAATCAATGCCATCCTTATCCGTCATTGCCACATGCTTCGTTGTCAAGTCGATGTGCAAGAATGCAATTCATTGCCATCATTATAACTTACATGGTACACGAATAGGGATCTTCAACCCATCAGGTGTTTCCCATCCTCCGTCTAATTGGTAACTTTTTTATACTATGAACATGTGCTACATACGATTACTGCATTTACACCTCTCGGCCCAGCTCTCCATCTCCTCATTTTTATATTTGAACCTAGCTGTACCCTGATCGTTCCGTCTAGTCAAGACTGAAATGGGGATAAAACTTCAATCTAAACATTTCCCAGCCCTCACTAACTATACATGTATTAACAATTTCTTCTCGTGGCCTTTTGTTCCGTACTAAGAGCCGCTTATGCCGACAACCCTTTGTGAATACATTGCGTAACGTAACGTGAAGGAACGTAATACTTGCATTTGTAAAGTAATGGAAATCTAACGACCCCTCACCTCATTGTCATTTCCATTTCCAAGACATCCTCAGTGTCAATGCCAGAGGCGGGGGGATGTTTTTTCTTCTTCCAACATACTCTGTCCCTCTTATGTACAGTATTACATACAATTCTACCCACGTACAACATCCAACTCAGTAACATGCTTCTTCTAGCCATGATCCCATGACCTGATGATCAATATGAAATACACCATCTCCGCTCAACCACCAACGAAGATAAGCTCTTGCCGAGTGCATCTTGCATCTAATGAGGCTTTGGCTTTCCCGGCATTTCTACATTTTGGGTTCAGCAGTGCATGTCTTACCTACGACAAGCTACAAAGAGCTCAACGGAGAGAGGCTCATGACTTTACACCCTCCAAACTGCTCTGTAAAAAAAAAAGAAAAAAGGTACCCGACGTTAGCCATCCAATCCCGTCGAGTTCGCCGAGGCCTGTGTACTGCGGTGTGCGTGCATGTCTAAACGAACAGCACTACCAACACCATGGGTTTTAAATCTCATATTGATGGATTCGCCAGGCACCAGAGACGAGAATCAAACAGTAAAATTCTATGCCAGTGGAGATTTCATATAAAGTACTCCATATGAGAAATAAAATCCTTCTCGAAACCCTCAAGATCAGCTTCATTGCCGGTCCCTAGGCTCTATCTGTTGGACCCTTGCCTGAAAGGGCTCTTTTGTCTGTGAATCTGTTACTCAATCTTGGAGTGCCTGCACCCTAGGTGTCCTGCCTGCGCTCCCGGAACCCCGTTACGCTCGGTTCCTTAGCGCGCTCCAGCTAGCGAAGCGCTAAACTGGGGTCATCCCTCTGGCGAAGGAGTCCAAATGTTCGATGTTTGGTTCCCTAGGCCGAGACCGACAAGGCCGAGTTCAAGTTTACTAGTACTACGGGTTCTAGAGAATGGGATTGTTTGTTATGCTTGCCATAATATCTTTTTCCCTTCTTCTTGGATATAAATTCTAAATTTTAGACGGGTAAGTCGTCCCGAGGAGAAATGCATTGCCAGCAACCAAGGCTAGAGATTAGAGAGCATACGACATCCAAACTATAGCATGACTTAATGGGCGCATTCAACATGCGATTCAGTTACTCAGCACGTACCTCCCTATAAATCACCATCACAGTCTGAACATGGGCTTGTCTTGGTTAACTTGGGGGAATTCGCATTCATGAGTACAACTAGTGCTCTGTAGCGGTGACCCCTGAGCGGAAACAACAGCTATACCTGGCCACATGATC
Source organism: Fusarium domesticum (assembly GCA_013618395.1). Taxonomy (NCBI): domain Eukaryota; kingdom Fungi; phylum Ascomycota; class Sordariomycetes; order Hypocreales; family Nectriaceae; genus Fusarium; species Fusarium domesticum. Next base: position 8,964 of record JABFEV010000634.1, on the reverse strand, counting down.
ACAGCTTTCACAAAGGGCGATGTTTCTGGTCTGATCATCATAGTTTTGTAACACACTGCTCGTCATTACGACTCAAAGACCAGACAATCTTCTCATCCTTGGAAACGGTTTACAGAGAGGTCTTGTCCTTGTTCTCTCATAAGACATGATTGCTCAAAAAACGCTGCATCACGTGATTGGTTAATTCTTCACTATCACCAGAGTTGACGCCCTACAAGCACATTCTCCAGTACATGCATCATTGTTCGCCATCAAAAAAGGCCCAGTTCCCTTCCGGTGCGCGGTCATCCCACACCCTCCGTTCCCCGACAAATGCGGGACCCCTTGAATCCTCTTTTTACACTTGCCACTCCCTCTCTATGACTTGTGACCAGTGCCTATTGACTGTTCTCTACCCCGGATTTCTGAACTAAACAAACGTCATTGTCTCCGGGGCAAATCGTAGCTTTTTTAACTAAGCAGAGGACAATGATACCTTTTGCACGGCAAAAAACGAGCTCTGAAAGCCATTGATGTTGTTATGAATGATTCTTATGCTCATCTATACGACCCATCATGCTATAACAATCTCTCTTTCCCTCTTTTCTCCTCCACATCAATTCACGTCTTGGTCTTGTGGAGCCTTCTTAGCCGAGCCTAGCTCTTCCACTCTCCTCAACAAACCACGATGTGAATGAGGGGAGAACAACAACACCACACACAACCTCTTCCCTCCCCTCCTCCAAAAGAAACACAACCAATAAGCAAATGATGTTCTTTTTCATGAACGAGCGGCTCTTCATCTCCAGACAAGCTTCCCCCTTTCCATGTTGGCCTATCCTTCTTGACACACACAAGAACACGCACACAACAGACAAAAAACAACACCCCGGACATTTCTTCCCCCTCACTTACAACTAGTTTCTATACTTCTCGCGCGTCCCGACTCCTAAATGAGGTTGCTGTTACATAACATACTTCCCCAGTGGAGCAACCGGAGTTGGCCTCGTGATGCTCATTAGGTTCTTCTTTTGCCAAAAGATTCATAGTTGTAATTAAACCACGCCCCCTCCAAAATTTAGGGAACCAGATCCCGGAACTCGGACCCATGTCCGTCCCTTGAAAACTCTGGGGAAGGACAAGCACCGGCCAAAACACCAACAGATGCATCGTGACTTCTTTTCTTGATTTTGCCATTCACCCCTTCATTTCCTATACACCTTTCTTATTCCCCAACAGATGACGACTGCTTATATTAATCTAGTCCAATTGCTGCTGTTTTGTTCTCATCGTTATGAGATTTCTTTTCACACTTCCCTCGGGCTATTTCTTCAAATCGAACATACACACATTCATACACCAGTCTTAATATTTCACAACCCACAAATCACAATGCAACTAGGGGAGCCCGCAGCCCTTTGATAGAACTCGCTCGGTACAACGCATAATGTAAGGCAAATCCTATCCGAATCTGTTCACTCACAGGTTCGAAATGGCCAGAAACAATAGTGGTCTTCATGTGGCCGAACCCTCCCATATCCCTCCCCAAAGAAAACGCCTTTGTGAATGCCCGTGTCTCCATTCTCCATACACACCTCTCCAGCTGTGATAGTCCTCAAGTCTGACCCCACGTTGAGGCCATCGTGACGTGTATTCTCTGTCCGTCATCTGACCTTTATCTCCCGTTCGACTTTTTACCTCCGATCTTGAGGCGTTCCTTACAGTCATCGCAGTACCATTTCGCTATGCTTAATTAGCTTTCTTCCACTACAACACTAGGTCAACAAGCCTCGGTGAAAACGTACCTTTTGATCCTGGTGCAACTCTGAGGCCCACACACTCCAGGTGAAACCACTCGCGGGGACATTCGTCAGCGTCGCATGCCACCATCTCGCCATAACTGACGCTGTTGCAATAACAATATGTCAGCTCGTCGGCGTCAACCTCCGCTTCTTCTTCCTCATCGCCCTGCATGCTGCTGTTGGTGTCCTCGTCTGGTGCTTGACTGGCGATCGCGTGAATTGTTGGATTGCCCTTCTTCTGGCTCTTTTTGTTCGTGCCATTCCCTTCCGTGTTTCGCGAAGCCCTCGGCCGAGATTGCGCCGCTTCCTGAAATGTCGCCAACGCTGGTGTTGATGGCTTGCTAGCTCGTCTGCTCTTTGTAGTGACGGTTGAGGCCTGTGGTGTTGGGGGTACCGATTCACTCTTGCGGTCGTTCTCATCCGCTTTGGTGTCCTTCTTGCTGGTACTTGCAGATGGTACTGATGCTGCCATTTCGGTCCGCTCGACAACCTCCTTCTTACTAGCTTCCGTCTTGATGGGGACACTCGCTTCTTTCATCGGCTTTGCCTCCTGAGCACTGCGTATCTCGCTGTTCAGTTGTGCTCCGGGATCGGGTGTTGTCGTCTGGTTACTGTTTGGCTTATTCGATGCGGATGAAGACGGCCGCGCCTTACTGCTGTCTACAATCGCTGTTTGTATCGAGTTCTGGCGGGCGCGCGTCGGTGCAGGCGTGCTGCTGGGTGCAGGAGTTTGCTGTATGGGGGCCACTTTGGGTTCGGGAAGTTCTGTCAGGACGGGAGATGACGCCGCCGAGGTCGGCAAGCCGGTAAGATTGTTTCTGCTACAGTTAGGTCGTTAAAAAGACTTGTCTTGAACGCGGATATAACCTGCAACATACCTCTTCTTGGCCTGACCACTACTGGATGGAAGTGCCTTTCGCTTCTTTGGAGCTTCAGGAGCTGGTGTAGCTCGGGGGCTGGAGGTCTTCGGCTTGGGCGCAGCATTGCCGAAGACGGTACCCATCGCGCGTTCGGTCGTAGCAGCACCGTTGGCGGTCTTCTCCACCTTGCGTCTCTTTTGTGGCGGATTGCTGTTGGTCGTTGTATTATTAGCAATCGTTGCTGTTGCTGGTGCTGGTGCCGTCGTTGTAGAGATGCCCAGACCAACGTTGGCAGTCTCGACAGTTTTGCGCGACTTGGTCTGCGTTCTTTTGTTGCCCTCGCCCTTGTGTCGACTTTCGTTGTCTTCACCATCTGAATCGTGGTTTTGCGTATTATTGGCATGGTTCGCATGGCTGCTATTGTTATTGTTGTTGTTATTGTGGTTTCTCGAGGTCTTCTTGGCCTGGACGGCTTGCTTTCGGGCGTCGCTTCTAGCAGCAGCCTCGTCGGCTATAGCCTGTGCTGCGGCAGAAATGGCAGCAGCGCCTTCTCGTCGCGTGCGATCGGCATGTGCAGACCTCGATATGCGGTTTTCGGGATACGCCCAATGGGTGTTGCTGCCCCATTTGGCCTCATCGCTGAACTCGTTCTCTAGGTAGGGCCAGACGTCCTCAATGCGTGCCAGCTGAGACTGGAGCGCTTCGTTGGCCGTGGATATGACGTGGTTCTTTTCCTCGAGAGACACCAGCATTTCTTGAATCTTGACAGCTGTTTGCCGGAACAGATGACGGCGGGGGAGATTGGAAGGGTCAAAGACAAGATCATTGTGAGAATTGCTGACGGATGGCACCGAATCGAGCCCGTTATTCATGGTGATGCCACTTGAGCTATTCTGAGTGCTCATGGGCGCTGACGCCGGAGCAATGCTACTCGCGGCTTCATGGTTCTGTCGTGGCTCGGGAGGGGGGGATTTTGCCGCGGCAGCGACAAGTCGAAAAAGTTGATCTTCGGGCGCAAAGAGTTTGGCATCGACCTCCTTGAGAAGTGTAAAATGTCGGACGAGCTCCTTGGGGAGAGCGGTAATGGCATCGGCAAAGTGGGTGATCGCTGGAAAGATGTCGATGGGCTGGTCGTTGGGACTGGTCGAGTTTCTGGCTGGTCCAGAGCGACTCGTGCCGCCTGTGCTGCGCGAGGGGTTCGTCCGAGCTTGTCGAACAGGCTGTGACCTGCGGTGCGACGGATTCTCACCGGCGGGGGGTTTGGCCGACTTCATCGCGACCGGGAGGCGTAGGGACATGAGGATGTCGTAGGTTTCGCTGTCTTGAGATGAACTAGAAAGCGGGAGAGCTGAAGTGCGACAGGCCCTGGATGAGGGAATATGAAGCTGAGTAGCAGTGAAATAGAGCAGCTTGGTATAAAAAAGCTAGACCATCTTGCAGTAGCTGTACAATTAAAGGATCAAGTAAAGAAAGACGCGGAAGAGTGTGTGGAAGAGGAGGATGGTGGATGCGCGCAGGAAAAGGATGGCAAAAGACCAGAGGCAGAGTTGCGGACGCACATGGGCTCGAGCATGTCTTTTCCATGCCCGGGGGTTTTGGGGGAGTCCCAGTATTACTTCCAGTACCACTACAGCACTGCCCGCCTGTTGACATCAGGCGCTCCAACCACTGAAGAAAGGCTGTGGGGGAGCAACGGAGAAACAGGTCCCATGATTCCGAGGGTTTTCCTATCTGATAAGAGAGGTATTTCGTCATAACCTCAACATTCACAGATGGAATGTGTTCGTGGATGGTATTGAAACATCCTACTTACTACCTAAAGGTGTATTATCGACACACATCCAGGATTAAGCTCTCTCAAGGCGAAGATTGAATGCAAGACCTACAAACATGGTTGGCCACAGGTTCCTGGATAGACTACTAATTCTACGTCAAGTGTCTGTCCCAACCCTACCCAATAGACAAGACATGAAACACTTCACTGTTATTAAAATGGAATAACAAAGTGTAGATTATGATTCCTATCTGAAGAAAAAGTTCGACATAGAAAACTCCGCTAGATCCCAAACAAGGACACAAACTGCTTATGTGCCTCGAGCCAGAACCTAAATACAACTCAATGAATGGTCACATCCGAGTTGTGTCTTTCGACAACAACATGGATGATTAACTTGGGGTATCACTGCTTCCAACCTGCTCGCTCATATATGACACGCCTAGACGGTCGCTGCTCGCATCGGAGCCTCTTCACGGTCCTCCTGCTTTTGCCGCCACTGCCACTCCAACAAGATCCAGATGAAGTGCTGCAGATCAAAGTCGGGCCATAGCGTGTCGATGAAGAAGATTTGCGTATTTTCATGGCACTGCCAAAGCATGAAATCGCTAAGACGCTCGACTCCACTAGTTCTAATGAAGAGGTCCAAGGGGGGGTCGTTGGCTGTATACATGTGTTTGTCGAGAGTTTCGATTGTGATTGACTCGGGGTTCGGTAGGCCAGCCAGGGCCGCCACGCTGTTTCTTGCCCGCAACCTAGGAGGCGGGGAATCGGGGTGCAGAGTAGGTGACGACGAATCCCCATCGCTGTCCTTCTTGCCATCTTCACCGTCTAGCTGTTCGGAATCTTCAGGTGACTCGTCGAGGATAGTTGGCAACCCGTTCCGGTCATCAAGTTGCCGGGACAGGATTTTTTGCCTGATACGAGAGGGAGAGAAGGGTGTGGTCTTTGGGGGAGTGGGCGCAAGGAACTCCTGGACAGTAGACTTGACGGCGGTGGTCATCTCGGCTCTCGAAGTGTAGGGGAAGCAGACGTTGAGTACGGCCCTGGGTGATGTTAGCTTCTAATTTGCGCGGATCGTAGGTAGTAGATACGAACTTGTTGTTGTGTTTCGTCCTTGCGGCTGCTTTATCAACAACCTCTAGGACATCTTCTCGTATCATCTCGCGTTGACCAAGAACACGGACACGAGCGCCGTACCGGTCAAGAATGTGGCCGTAGTTGGTCAGCTGTTCAAGCTTCACCTTGGCAAGCTGCATGAGACCTTCCACTTCGTATTTAGGACGGTTGAAGTTTTCGATACTGAAAGCATAGACAGTAACGACCTTGACGCCGCACTTGTAGCAAATTTCCATGATCTAGGAGCACGCTGTTAGCAAGTCGCGGCAACTCGCCGCTCTCGAAACGTACTCTGGCCAGTGCTTCGAATCCATGATGATGGCCCTCGACGGTCTCAATTCGGTGACTGCGGGCATATCGTCGGTTGCCGTCCATCTCGAACGACACATGTTGGGGGATGGGACCCTGCTTCAGAGCGCCGATCAACACTTCACGAAGCTGGCGCATGGCCCAATCGCCGGGAGGAGATTGGAGGACCACTCTCCGCAGGAAGGAAGAAATGGCATCAGACATTGTGGTGGGGTTTGCCGTGGCTCGGTGGTCGCAGTTTTGTGTGAACGTTGGGAGAAGGAGACAAGAGATGCGGCGTGTTGTCTGGGCGTTGAGGGACAAGAAACTATGGGGTAAGAAAGGAAAGAGAACGATGGACGCGAAATTGAATATTGCGATGGACCGAATACGATCGTTGAAGATGTGTAAAAAACTGAAAAGCGAAGAAACGAAGAAGCAATAAGTGTTCGGAGAGCCACGAATCTACAGTGGCGGAGTTGGCATCTGACAATGGGCGATGGGGCTTGATGAGGCGAGGCGGCGCGGCATGTTCCTCGTAAATTATATACCTATCGCCAAAAACCAGCTTGGTGTCCAAGTCTCGGTTTCGATTACACAGTAAGAAACGGCAGCCACGGCCAGCAACGTCGTGCCCAGGAACGAGGGAGCTTGGCGTTGCAAGGATACCCCAGGGCCAATGAGGACTCTGTGTACCCCCTATCGTCATACCTCACCCACAAGCCTCCAAGCGCCCTTTAGCCTTCAGCCTTTTCTACAGGAGGCTGGAAAGCCGAGGCTTGACAATGACGGGAACGGAGCATATTTGTGAGCGAGAGTAAGGGAAATTGAGCATGGCAGGAATAAGGTGATGGAATATTGCTTTAATGAGACGATGGGCAAGGATCGGTGAGTCCGGAAGGGAAACTGGCAGGGCTTGTCTGCTGTTGTTGTTTGTTAGCTGACAAGGCTAGAGACAATAAACACGGTCAAGTCGTTGTGGTATGGACCTATAAGCACCATATTTATTCAAGGTAACATGTATATCGTTTCATTGTGTATTTGAGACACACAGAGAGCCATCCAGGGTATTTCAACGGAGAAAACACCATGTGTAGATGACAGCCTTCCTGAAAGTAAAGGTGAAATTAGTCAGGGCGTGACAGTTAGAAACGGAATGATAATGTCTAGACCAATTAGGCGAGTCGTATCAGCTAACAATTTCAAGGGGAATGTAAATATATAGTGTAGGTAAAGTAGTAGCACGTGAGATCATTGTTGAGTTAGACTTGTCCGTGTGTGTAAACATGGTATAAGAACCCAACTTGAGGGCCAAACTGACTTTCTGCAATAGGATGATAGAACATGACAGCTTTATCTTCTTCAACTTGAATCATCCCTTCGACTGCGGTAAGACTGCAAATAAATCACGAAATTCTTGGTCTAATCCGTGTAAGAGCATTACGGCTGGAAGATTTTCCGATTGGATTGGACTAAGGCTTTTGTGGAATAGTACGTGATTGCAGTCTTACCACAGTCGAAGGGATAGTGTGAAACTGCACGAGCTAATACCACTTGGCTTTTGACTAAACATAGGATGTGTGGTTCTGGGTTAGACCAATAGATAAGCCACATTGATAACACCTTGTGGCAACGAAGTGGCTGGAGTCGTCGAGTGGATTGTTGTATGTACTCAGCTTGAGCCAAAATGGAGGGAGGCTGAGCCATATACGTATAGTACAATGCAATGACTTTACCAAGATCAGACCTTGTTCTTCACAATAATAAAATGTCTGCCACTCGATGATGATGCCATCAAACTGGATTCGTCATTCTAGTCATAGTAACCCGAGGTGCATACAAGCTCGTTGAAAATTCATCTAAAGTGGGCTACACGGGGTTCTATTCATGTACATCTAGGAGTAAAACCTTGATTTACGCCAAGGACATTATCTGGATTTTCCATGTTAAAAGACGTCATTGCTGCAGTGTGCATGGGCACTTCCTAGTGTGGAACAATGTGATTGATGATATCCAGATATACCCATGCTCTTCCACCATAGGTATGGACTGGTATTTGGAGAATAATACTCCAAGACAACAATCTTTCATGAACGAAGACAATGGCAAAAGCCAAAGGGAAACCAGAGAAGCTGGAGAAGCTGGAGAAGTTGGGGGACTGGCCCTTGTAACCATGCTGTAATCCATTATAAAGAGTTGTGTAAGGTGTGGTAATACTTCCCAAGTGGAACACCTCTCTCCAACACTGCTCTCTGCAAACCCCATCGGAGAATCACCCCCGGCAACTTCTAGTGGTTTGGAGGCTCAACAAAACATTACTGGCCGGGGTTTATTAACCTCTCAATGCCGCCCATTGGCGATTACAATGCACAAATGGTAGGGAGGTGGCTGATGGAGGTGGTGTTAGTGGGGTAGTCTCAAACCGCCTCGAGCTAGGTTGCTCAAAAGATGCTGCTATCGATGTCACTTTGCTGCAAGAGTTGCGATTTGGGAGGATAAGCTCCATGTCCAGAGTCCATTAAAGCACTCATGCAACATGTATTCCTGCAACCGCCCTTGCAACCAGCTGGAGTTCCACGATGTGGCATTCGATAAAAGCTATGGGTTATCACGGAAGCTAAGTGACATACCGGAGAGACAGTATGAGGAAGAGAAAGGGAGAGAAGGCGAAACAGAGAAGAAAAACCTTTCAACGAGGGTCAAGATATAGGAACGACTCTAGCCAAACGCAGACAACTGTTAAGTTTGTATCCAACAGCATACACCATAACCCACCTACTAGGCACCTAACGTAAGCAGTTACCAACAAAGTCTATCAGCTTGGCAGGCACCGAATATTCTAAGCAATTGATTTGATGGTTGAAAGCTTCCATACCTGCCTTGCCTTCATTAGGCAGTACTTGCTAGCCCAAGCCTCAGGCACAACCATGATTGTCACATTCAGTTCCTACCCGCCATCGTCGGTCCCGTCACTCCCAGATTGTGTCTCGCCGCCCCTACGAAAAAGTTGTCTCTTTCTGTTCTTTTTTCTCCCTTTCTTTTCCCCCATATCCTCTCCTCCCTTCTCCTGTATCTGTTATAACTCCCTTGAGATCCGGCTCAATCCTCAATCCTCCGTTCTCCCCTCTTACTTCCTCAAACC
>JABFEV010000628.1:11108-30750 GCA_013618395.1 Fusarium domesticum | reverse complement strand
ACTATCACCAGACGTGACATTATTACATTGTCAGTATTGTTCTATTGCCCTGTTGTACAGCATACAGGAAACCTTCGATTCCTCTCATTTGCAACGTACCGCATACCGGATCGTCACACCAATACTACAGCGCGGGTAAAGGAGATAGAAGAAGAATAAGACAAGGAGGTCATTGATCTAACTTGGAATCTATAAATTCCAATAATAAATCGGTAAAGTAAAATAAATAAAACAGTTCCTAATCAATTAATTAAACAAACTTCACTTCCAAAATAGAGACAAGGGCTTATTAACTGGGCAAAATAACTTCTTTAATATATAATAATTGCGATGCTAATCGATGCTCCTAATGTCCGCCCTGGTTGCGCTTGAGGGACTAGTCTTTATAGGCTGAGCCACGTGACCACTGCGGAGAACTGTAAAGACTAACTGTGCGAAACATCCCTCTCTAACAGTAGTTAAGCGGCGTGCGTGTTCGCAGACTTTTAAACCTAAATTTTAACATAGGGGATGGCTTGTGTTATGACCTAACATAGAATCCACACGCAGAACGCACGTGACCAGCGGAAGCCTTACCCGATAAAGAAGGATCACGACTGGATCACGGATAGCCACTATACTAACAATTATAACCCAATGGCGATCCAGCAAAGGATCACCAATAGATCAGTGGTGATCCAGCAGTGAGCCAAAGAGAAGACACTTAGTATATAAGAAACACACCCGTCAGCATTAGATAGGATAGCTCACCAGTTATCAAAACAACTTAGTTACTTTAATTACCTCTTGATCGATTCATCTAAGTGATTGAGCTATTACCAGACGTGACATTGTCGCATCTACTATTGTTCTATTCATTTCACCCTTTCGTACAGCAAACATAAAACCTTCGGTTTAAGTTTAATCCTACCACCAAACCTGATCGTCATAGCTTGGGTGTGTTAGAGGGCCTCTGCTTGCTCGACCTTGTTAAGTGATAACCCGGAAGACTACTGACGCTGCGAAGCACTATGTTGCTTATAATGCTTGAGAAAGTCCTATGTTGGCTATGTACGCCCTTTAGAGTGTAGTACTTATATGTCTTGTTCTTTGGGTCTAGGGGCATGTTTCTGTTCCTGGCTCATTCGCTCGCCTACGTCTCACACTTGCTCATGGCCTATCGCTACTGGAATGAATATCATATCCTGCGCCAGCATGGCCAGCACCTCGGCCTTGTGAGATTATTGAAATAAGTTCGTCAGTCTCGACTTGTAAAGATGTGATGTAAGCCTACAGACATCAACTTATTCAGCAGATGTGCCAATCCAACGATAACAAAAAAAAAGTTAGGAAATATCGGGATATATATCGTGGTTTTATAAGGTGAAAAGCGACTTTATAACATATTTATTGATCTGTTTATTTTATTTTGCCGTATTTAAAATCAAACTACGCATCTTTCAGCGTTTCGCGAACTATGTATGTGCACCGGTCCTGGTAACAATCTGCACAGGCTGCTGCCTTGACACTACCCTAATTCGGCCAGACCATGCAGCTTGAGCAAGTAAATCTCTTTTTTTTCACCGTGCAGGCTTAATTAAGCTTTCTTCATCAACCCTCTACCATCTTTGCGTGGCATAACTCCCGACGCCCGAGGTAGCTTGACGCTGGGCATCGACTTGCTCAAATAATTCATGTCTTCGTCCTATATATCAGTCTGCAGTTCACCCTGGACTACTCTGAGCTGCAACACCGACGTATTGCGCTCAACCCCCAAACCGCCGAAACTGGTCCATCAACCGTCAGGTGAGTGGTGCTTGCAAGAGAATCGAGCCTCATTTCTAGACGCAGCCCATCGTGTTTTCTTGCCCTCTAGCATCCATAAAGGGACTCTGCTGATTCTCATGTATAGCATGACGGACAACATCCGCAACAAAAGTAGTCTGCTGACTGTCATCATCACTACATCCATCACCCCATCTGCTCCGTCAACAGAACTATTATCGTCCATTTATCAGTCCTTTAGCCTTCACTGTCCTTTTCTTAGACGTTGCCGAGTTATTGTTACGTTCGATGGTTTCGACAAGATTACACCCAAGGCTCGACTAAAGAAGGGCTGTGTCACGTTACAACAAGCAGAGAACTACGAGCTGTACAAACAAAACGTGAAGGAATACATAATTGGCCAATACTGCGGTAACGACACACCTGCTCTGACTACGAAAGAAGCTGTTGCCGAGTTTGGCAGCCAGAATAACCCTGACAACACTGTTGGCTACACCATCACACAAATGCCATGCAAAGATATCACTTTTATTGAATCTTCAAGGCGACTAGGATTCGGTCTATCTGTCCGCTCTGCACTGAGAGTTACCGAAACACCCTTTGTCTGGATACAGCAACATGACTGGATGCTCTCGTCCAGCTTACCAATCGAACCCCTTCTACAAATCATGAAAGAGTCCGAAACAGACCCAGACAAGCCTATCAAATACGTCTGCCTCCCTGCCACGCGCATGCTTTCTTATGCTGGCACTGCAGACGTTGCACATTTTCCTACGCTGGATAGGCTAACCCTGGAAATTAAAGGAGACTACTCTCCAAAGTTGGAACCGGACGTCAAGATACCGCTGACACCCATGTTCTTCTGGCATGATAAGCCACATGTTGCATCGACTGCGCACTACCTGGAGCGTGTCTTCCCAACTCGGCTGGCTATGCTTCGTGGGGATTTCATCGAGGACAAGGTTGGACAACGCGCTAGGGCGCAGATGAAGGAGGGACAGGTGAGCTTCAACACCTACTTCTACATGTACTCCTAATACTGACAGATTCTTTAGTGGACTAAGTGGGCGACCTGGCTCTATTATCCCAACGATGGTAAAGAGTTGTGCCTCCGGCACTTACAGGGGCGAACCTGGGAAGGTGTAGATGGCGATGCGGCCAGAGCTGCTAATTGGAGGCAGAGAAACAGAGCGGAAGAGCAAAAGCAGTTGAACTAGACTGTTGGTCATATAATGATACCTCGTGTTTGTATATACCTAGCACTCCCTTGCAAGTGTTGAATTAGTTGCCTTGTATAAAAGAGGCTTCAACGTGAGGTGATCCCTACATCTGGTCGGTTAAGCGGTCACAAGAGCCAGAACATTCTGCCCATCGAAAGTTTCAACGCTCTGTTGAACAGATATCATCTTGGAAGGTCGCCATTCATTTATCCAAAATGCCGGTACCCAATGGCCGAGAACAAAACGTTGCCGAAAATAACTGCCGAGCTATGCGGGGATAGTCGTCATAGCTCGGTGTAGTTGGACTTATACCTCGCTTGCTCACATGATAGGTACATAATACAGAGCATCTGGAAGATAAGTAATAGAACGAATCATTTCGGGTAAAAAGTCATCCAAATACCCTTCAGACACAACTTTACAGTCAGAATAATCAATCAACATGAGACTCTCCCCTGTCCTCGGCATTATCACCCTGGCCCTTAACACGGGCACCACCCTTGCGCAGCGTTTAGGCACGCCTGGACTCGAGTTTCTCTACACCGTCAATGCCACCTTGGGCGAACGATGGCCCATCGGAGACTACGGCCAAGGAACCCGAGTCGTCATTCCCATCATAGGCGGCACGTTTGAAGGACCACGTCTGTCTGGCACCGTCAACAACCTCGGAGCCGACTGGGGTGTCACGGATACCAAAGGCGTCTTCTTCCCAGATACGCGTTACAACCTACGGACACATGACGGTGTAGACATCTATATCCAGACCGCTGGACCGACGCAGCCAGATGGTCGAACTTTACTGCGAGGTGTTTTCCAGGTGTCACATCCTAACTATGACTGGTTGAACTACGTTGTTGCGGTGGGAGTACTCCAACGACCTGCAGCAGAGCACAAGGGTAAATATGTGCTCATCGATATGTGGCAGGTGAGTTCTGAATAGTATAACATGAACATGTATGTGCAAGGGAGACTGACGTCAAGTCTAGATGACTCTGCCGCAATAGGGTGATGCAGGTGGTAGAATGGCCATGTCGTCTCTTCTTCCGCCGTGGATGGCAAACTACGTAGTCTAGAACGACAAGGCTTGACAAGCATGATAAGGCAGGTGGGTAAGAAAGCGATGATGCCTTTCAGAAGCAATGGAGTCTATGTTGTGAACTCAATAACTTGTAATTCGCGACCGTGTCATGTGGATTGTAATTCATGTGAACAGGAAACTACACTGCTGCGTTCCGTGATTGCAACTTCAAAATTGGATGCAATAAACAGCAGCCGAATGCCATAAACGGACATCCATCTCACTAGTACTAAAATCACGTGTCAAAAGTCTGGAAGAAGCTACACCATGACCCCGCATCATGAGAAATCACACATCCAAACATTAATTTTCAACTTCCTAAAATACAACCACAATGCCTCGTAATCCTAATTCTTTTGGTGCCAAAATAACCAAAAATCGCCGGCCTAATTAAGAATTTACTCCCAAGCAAAGAGCTGCAATAGTGGCTGAGATATATGCTGGGAAGTCAACTACCTAAGTTGCAAGGGATTATAGGACCACGTTAGGCACGGTATCCAAGACCAAAGCCCGCTTTAAAGAACAATATAATAATGCCTTACGAAGCCGTCAAGGGCGCCTAAAGAAGCTCACGGAAATATAGATTATTCGTATTAATTTATTTATTAATCGGCACCGCGAGATCACTTGGGATAAAGCCCTTGCTAAGTTAGGTATTAAAATTAGCAAATCGACACTTTAACGACATATAAACCGGTATTAGCGCCGCAAATAGAGGTCAAAAAAGCATATTATGCTAAATAGTTAACTTACAAAGGAACGCTTAAAGCATGCCTGGTATTAGATTCGCCGAATTAATAATTATCTATTAGTAAATTACTCCTTTTAAAAGTAAGGTTTATTACTAAGTCTCTTTAGATTTGCTTTAGCGATAAAGTTATTGTCCAGAATGCCCCGAATAACCCTAATAAATGGATCTTCTGGCGACCAACTAAGCGATACCGCAGGGATCTTGTCAATATTCAATTACATAGAAAAGCCACTATCTTATTAATGCTCTAGGCTGGGATTATAGGAAGGAAGAAGACTAATATTATTATTATAAAAAGAGACGAGATAAGCGACAGCAATGCGTTTATAAGCTAGAGCTATTAAGAAGCTCTAGAGGAAGGCCTTCTTCCTTTTCTTGGCGAATTCGAACTTTTTCAATATAATAACGCCCGTATTTATACCTTATAAGATACAAAGGATTGGCTTTACGCCTATGATATTAAAGTTATTAACTGGCCAGCTCACTCGCCTAATTTAAACCCGATTAAGCACCTTTAGAAGGCTCTTAAAGCTAAGCTAAAGAGAATGCACTTAGAGCTTTCCCGGCTTAAGAGAAATAAAGTAGATATAGCTACTTTGGCATAATGGATTCGTGATGCGTGGGCAGCCTTGCCTAATGACTTGATTTTGAAGCTCATAAAGTCAGTCAAAAACCGACTACGTGCTGTTATTCGTGCACAAGGCTGGTATATAAAATATTAAACCTCTCTTCACGGGCTATAGAATGATATAGATTTTATTTAATTATCTCTTTAATTAACTCTGCAATTGATGATTTCATCTTATGATTGAAAATCTGGTATGCCATGCGGTGCGGGGGTTCTTCCAGACTTTTGACTACTAAGTTTAGGTTAGTTAGGGAAAAATGGTGGTGAATGTTCTTCCACCCCAACTCCCGAGGATAACCACATTCAGAATCCATACCCCCTCATTTCTCCTCAGTCAACCCTCCTCAATTCTCCTTGGCTAGGTTCCCCGCCGGGAAGGCAACAAAGGGGAAAGATCGCCAGTTCTAACCGTGATTTGGTATGTTGGAATCCGGGGTTGAGAGGAAAAGTGCCGATGCGGAGCGTCACCATATTTCAGGTATGATGAACATAACTGGGCTCTTATAAAGACCTCGGATCGACCACTTCTTCCACGGAGAATCAAGGCATTCCAGGACCATCCTGACAACACTCTGTCAACATGAACTACACATGGTTTCTCTCCTTTATGGCCTTGCAATGGCCTGGCGAAGCTGCCAGTGTTGTTCGAAATGAAAATTTTGCCGACAAATGTGCCTCTTTCGCCAACACTCTCCAGCTTCCCAACACTGTCGTCTGGTTCACCGAGCACGTCGCCCCTGGCACGAATATCACATTCCCGGACAACCACCCAACGTGCGGTCGTCCCGGACAAGTCGTGCAAGCCGAACTGTGCAGAGTAGCCATGTTCGTCACAACCTCGTCTGCCTCGAACCTCAGCTTCGAAGCATGGCTCCCTTCGGACTGGTCAGGGCGCTTTCTCAGCACTGGCAATGGCGGCGTATCGGGCTGTATTCAGTACGAAGATTTGGCGTACGGCGTTCAGAACGGTTTTGCCTCTGTGAGCGCCAATAACGGCCTTAACGGAACTTCTGCTCTGCCCATGTTCAAGCACCCCGGGGTTGTCGAGGATTACGCATATCGATCTGTCCATACAGGCGTTGTTCTTGGAAAAGAGACAACAAAGGCTTTCTATGGAAAAGAGCATACCAAGTCGTACTATCTGGGCTGTTCAACAGGTGGAAGACAAGGGCTGAAGGAAGCGCAGGACTTTCCCGAGGACTTTGACGGTATCGTCGCTGGCGCACCGGCCATCTCCTTTATGAACCTTCAGTCTCGGTCAGGAAGTGGCTGGGCCATCACCGGCGGACCTGGCTCTGCAACATTTCTGGATTCTGACGAATGGAAAATGGTTCACAAAGATGCGCTGAAGCAATGTGATGGTCTGGACGGCGTTGAAGACGGCGTTATTGAGGATCCGAACCTTTGCCAATATCGTCCAGAGGCTCTTCTCTGCAGCCACAACCAAACCGACAACTGCCTGACACCTACACAGGCCGAGACTGTTCGTGAGATATTCTCACCTTTATACGGCGCCGACGGAACCCTCATCTACCCCCGTATGGTCCCTGGCGGTGATGGGGCCTGGGCCGCTCTGTTTGGCGACAAGCCGTTCCCCTACTCTACCGAATGGTTCCAGTACGTAGTCTACGATGACGCGAGCTGGGATCCTGCCACTATTGGGCCTCGAGATTACGATTTTGCTTTGAAGCAGAATCCCTACAACGTCCAGACATGGAAGGGTGATCTTTCAGCTGTTCGGGACCGAGGTGCAAAGATCATTCACTGGCACGGTCTCCAAGATGGCCTCATCAGCAGTGAAATCTCACAGCTTTACTACAACCATGTCGCTCGAACGATGAACATCAAGAGCTGCGAGCTCGACTCTTTCTACCGATACTTCCGAGTCAGCGGCTGCGGGCACTGCGCTGGTGGCAGTGGCGCTTCCAACATCGGTAACAGGCTGGCTACGATTGGAGGCAATGAGCCGGAGAGCAATGTTCTGCTGGCAATTGTGCAATGGGTCGAGGAGGGCGTTGCGCCAGATACCATTGAGGGTTACAAATATGTCAACGGGACGGCCGGTGGAGATGTTGAGTACAAGAGGAGGCATTGTAGGTATCCCTACCGGAATGTGTGGGATCGGGTTGGTGATTCGAACGACCCCGATAGTTGGAGTTGTCAGTAGAAGAATGGTTCATATTTCGATCAAGAACACATTGTATCATTTCTAAGCCAATATCGCTCTTCCAACGCGCTGTTCCCAGTTTGCATACAAACTTTTGAATCACCACCAGTCTTATAGCTCCCAACATAAAGACTAAGCTCCTAGTCCATCCCAAATAGTACCCTGGGACTCCAATGGCAGCAGAGAACTACCATCTTCGCCATCTACGAACAACTGCAAGCTAGAGCGCTGAGTCGATAAGGAATACAAGCAGCTGGTAATGACGGTTCGATCGTTGACATAGAGCTCCAGAATACCCTGATCGTAAAACAGGTGTATCTTGAGCTTCTCCTCCGTCTCAACACCAGTGTCGCGGTCACGGGTCGTGAAGAGGAAGTGAGGAGCTGACTCGGGGGCGACGTTTGCTCCTGGTGCCGTGTTCAAAGCTGCTCTTTCAACGACGACCCGACCATCTTTGGCGTCATAATAGATTCTGGAAACATCTACCGAGCCTATCGCATGGGGTTAGCGGTGGATATATCCTTGGGATCGGAATACATACTCGGTGAATGGGAAAGATTGAAGCCAACGCGGCGACAGCCTGTCTGTAAAGAGACCTCATACTGGAGCTCCCACTGATGGCTCTTGAGGCTAATCAGAGGGCCAGTTATGTTAGAGCCCTGTGCGGCCGTAAGACTTCCGGAATCAAAGTCGACTCGGCGGGCGTGTCTCCGTAGGGTCTGGAGGTTGGGATGAGGTGAGACGCCCAGCGTACGGACGGTGCAAGTGTTGTCAAGGTCTTGTTCGATAGCAAAAGAACCCATTGACGAAAGGTCTCCCTGTCTGCTGCCAACAACATCCCGCAGAGCCCAATGCTTCATCACTCGAGGCAGAGTCAGAGATCCAGACCATCCTTGCTGACGTCTTACAGCGTCGGGCATGTCGCTTTCCACAATCCATCCCATCATGACATGTTGCTTGATAACAGGGTCATAAAACGAGTTCGCTGCGTAGACTGCGCCAAAGTCAAGACATCCACCGCATTCCCACTTCATCTGAGCTGAAGTCTTGTCATTGTCAGCCACGAGTGGCCCAGACATCCAACCTTGCAGTCTTTCGCATCTTGTCGAGGTTCCGTGTGCTTGCTTGCTTGTGGTCTTGATTCCTTCGCAAGACATGATTAGAAAGTCTCGGTTCTGGCCACCCTCATCGTCGAGAGAGAGGAAGTTGGTGCACTCAAAATTAGCGCCCATGTCAAAGTCTGCTCCTGTTGGGATAAAGTTCTTGCCAATGTCGACCAGAGAACCGATGCATCGCCAGTTTCGAAGATCAAGAGGGTCAACGGCGTATAACCATGTGGTAGGCGTTTGGTCTCGGATGCCACCGGAAACGAGACCGAACAGCTGATCTGATGGGAGATCCAGCTTTTGACTCA
The DNA here is from genome assembly GCA_013618395.1 of Fusarium domesticum. Lineage (NCBI taxonomy): Eukaryota > Fungi > Ascomycota > Sordariomycetes > Hypocreales > Nectriaceae > Fusarium > Fusarium domesticum. Next base: position 21,728 of record JABFEV010000628.1, on the reverse strand, counting down.
TCGAGGGCCAGAGCGAAACGTAAGGGTCTCTCCAGGAAACAGCGTCTACGTCGGTGGGTGGCCCGGGCAAGATGGGGTTTGCTTCAATCTTGCTCCATGTGAGGCCGCCGTCGGAGGATGTAGCTAGACTGAGCGTTTCGCATCCGTAGGTATATGGTAGTGTGTGATGGATCGGCAAGCTGCTGACAGATGTGTAGATGGCAATCATGGTTCCATTACTTTTTCCATCGATATCGGTCGGCACAAGGCCTCCGGTAAATATTCCCTTGTTGTCGTAAGATTCACTAGGTTCCAACGCTGCACTATCAGACAGCTTCCAGGACACCATGTCATCCGAAACGGCGTGCCCCCAGGACATGTTTCCCCAATCGTTTCCATACGGGTTCCATTGGAAGAAGGCGTGATATTGGCGTCTGTGTGCATCGTAGGCAAGGCCGCAGGGGTCATTCATCCAGCCTTTCGATGCTAAAAGATGGAATTTGGGTCTCCATTGTGTGAAACGGTCAAGGGGAGCCAGAGCCGGCCTTGCCACTGTGATGGTTTGTGTGGTAGACATGTTTGGTGGGGGGGCATGAAGGATGAGAGGAAGAACACACGGAAACTTCTGAGCAACATTGGGACACTGGGGCTGGCATTTATATTGAAGATGTCGACTCCCGAGTCTTGGGGTGGCACACGTCCAACTGGCTCTCGATCTGGGGAATGCATCAAACCTGGCCTCCTTATAGGCAATGTCGGACCGACAGTCGACCAGTCAAACGCCGGCGGGGTATAATTCGGTGATATTCAAGATGGGGGTTGTTCCTAATGGGGATTAACTTATAGTTGAAGCTCATGTCGCTCCGACAAGATTGTTCGTGTTTGATGAGAGCCATCATCTATCTGCGCTTGGTCGAAGGAAGATAGGGTGGCCGTTGAGGAGCCACTGCCGCGCCGACACTGCTGACAATGTCGTGATGGACGATCAGGTGCTCTTCTTTGCCAGACTCGTCTTTGTGTTCCACCGTACTCACTTTTGAGTGTCTAACGTTAACTGGTTAGTACGAGTATTGCATAAAATAGACCCCAGTTGAAAGAAGGTTTGTGCAAATGATCCCTCTGCACATAAACTCTACATTGATTTTCGAAGTGATTGAACTGTACTTGGAAGTATCTGTTGAGTAGATAATGTCAAGTAGACTGACTACCTTTGTCTACGTAATTATATAAATGTTTTGACTTACTATCTACGGTCCAAGTATCTGGCCATATAGAAGAACTCGACTTGAAGTCCATGCACGCGAACCAGGCTGTTTCTTGAGTACCAGCTTCTTCTCTGCATTCCCAATGCCAGACCGTTGTATCCGACTACTTCCATTATGCCGACTTCATCGACGTTGTACCGGTTCTCGCGCTTGAACTTCTTACTATCCGGCATTATAAGTAACATAAAAAACGCCTTAATATGTTCAGTAGATGCGCCCTTAAACGTTCCGTATCAACCGTCTTGCCTTTTATAGTCTTTATATCCTTTTGCCGGCTTAAGAAACTGTTTATCCAGTTCTTACCGACGCCTTCATTATGCCCATTGCGCTTGGCAACTTTACTGGCGAAATCTCGAAGTTGTTGGTGCGTGACAGGGATACCTAGGTCGGCCTGGATACAAACCCAGTTTCGTAGGTGCTTTTCTTGAACTGGTGAGTGCTTCATTTGATACTCATGTGCCTCCCTTGAGTTATTTCGGCCGTTAATCTTTGTCTTGAAGGTCGTACGTGGTATGCTATGGAGGTCGGCAGCACTATTAGCAGACCTCCCATTATNNGTTTCTGGGTGGCTGACGTTATGTCAAGTATTTCAAAATCACTGATCGTTACTTTTCTACGAGACGAATGATTTTCATATGACTAAATGATATCTACTCTAGCCTGGAGGGAAGACAAATTTGCCTCACCTCATTGTCTTTTGTTTGGAGGGTAAAATGCCCAGCACTACATCGATGGCTCATTTACTTTGAATTATAGACTCCTTAACTCAGAAAGTCCAGTGTTGAAACCACATGAGCGACCAGTTACTATGCAATCATGCTAAATCCTGAGCTAGGATTGTGTGTGCCGCCGGCCTTGTGCTTGTATACCACGACGCAGAGGCATCTTCACGACTAGCCAACCCCCCCGGAGATAGGACACATCTCCAGCCTGGGGAATGGCTCCGTTTCTCATTCAACTCGTGCGGAGCTTTCCCCCACTATTGACGTTCCTGGAGAACATTCTGCTACGATCATGTGGATGACGAGAGGCCTGCCGGGACCAACGACAGTATGTATACGGGCTACATGTTGTGTAATAGACACTTCCTGTTACCCTTGTATCGCCCCATGGATTTATGGCAACACTCTTATCAAGACTTTCCTCAGATGACTGAAATGGATGACATCTGATATTAGAATTGATAGAAGCTTTAGATGAGAGCAAGCCACGACAACACATGTATAATGAGGGATTGTCCCTTTTAGACTCAACAGAGGAAGAATCACATCATTCCCTCCTGTTCATGGTTCAGCATGAGACTACATACCACCACGAGACCGATTATCGGCAGGCTGTGTTGATGAACCAGCATACACTGCATCTTCCGCTACATCCGACTGATGCCTCAATGAGCGCACAACTGCGCCGTCTCACCGACACTGGGATACTCCTGTTACGTTCCACCGCACGAAAGAGTGTCAGACTGTTAGGCCCAGGAAAGTACTGCTACGGTGGCAAAGGGACAGAAACTCGGACGTTCAAGGGGTCCTTCACCGCAGTCTTCCATGCAGTCTTGGTGCAGGTAGGTAGAGTAAAAGGGATAGGTTGGTTGTCAGCAGGCTTGGCATGTGTGTAGATATTGAAAGTCAGTCTTGGCCTCGAGCTCGAGATGAGCTGCGACAAGGGTTTGGGGGAAGTTAGAAAGGATGATGAGGTGGCATAACTGGCTAGAACATGTTGTAAGGATTAGACGGTTGGACAAACCAAGGAGGATCACAACGCTGACCAATATCTAAACACTACAACCACCCAAAAGACGCCCTCCGTGTTGATCTTCTCCGAGGTAGTAGCTAAAGAGAGAATAAATGGGGTAATAGCTTCCACGGAGGAGACTGACTTGTGCCGTGCGGAGTAATGGCCCCCTGACCTTGGGCTTATCCCCTCCTTCTCCGTCCGTTCCCCCACCAAGAGATCAAGACACTGCGTACCTAGTGGATCAGGAGTCGTCAAGCGGAGAAAGCTGAGACCCCTCGTTTGTCTTTGGTCTGGGCGCCGGCATTGCTTGTCTTGTCTTGTTCCTTTTTGACTGGCAGGGCGCGGCTGGAAGAGGGGAAATTGGAGTCAGTATAATAGTACTCTGAACATGTCATGATATTAACTGTTAGAGAGTACTCGTCTCTGATTCAATCCTTTTATCATTGGCGGATCTTTTATATTTGATCTACAGAGAAAATGGAACCAAGAAGCCAAACGCTCTCATTTCTCCGCCTTTTTAGCCCTTCTTTCTTCTCCATTCCTAGCGAATAACCTTGATATTAATCTTTGTATCTGAAAAGAAATACCCCCCTCCCTCAAGTGGAAAAGAAAAACCCGTCGGTCATGTCTGCCGTGGAGTAGAAAAAAAGATACTACTTGTAGGCAGCGATGTTGGTTGGCTCTGATAGGATTCCCGCACGTAACGGAAGCGCCTTTGTATGGGTCTCTGAGCAAACCCTCAAGTAAACATGTGCTGGTGAGGTCCACATGGTTTCCTGTTAGTGTAGCATTGCCGCACTTTCCTCTCGTAATAGTCTACCTGACTGTTACCGAGTCAATCAAATGAGACCATGGCCGTTGTGTCCGCCCCATATCTCGGATAGCCGATTGTTATAGTAGAGATTATGGCGGCAAGTGACTTTATAGAGGCTGAGAAAGAATTACTTGGGAAAGGGCAGCATGTCAGGAGAGGCCGTTCCAGTATCATGACATGAATGACATGAACCACGTCAACGACACCAAAGTGAACAACAGAGCCCATCAGGTACACAACCTTACCATCGATCACCCTGAGTCTATTTGTACTGATTCATTCTAGAAAGAAAAAAGAAAAACTCATCCTTTTTCCTACAGCACCTCTACTTACAACTATCGTGACCTACGGCCCAACGTCTATCAAGGAAATGATCATCACACAGCAAGTGACGCAAGTCTTCCCCTTTTTCCACAACATCAACTGACTCGTCTCGAAATCCTTTCACACTAGCGCCCATCCCTCGCACTCCTATTCGTCTCATTAACAGATTGAGGAAAAAAAAAATCAGAAAATTATAGAGGGTCACCGAGTTCCACCATGGATCCTCAATGACCTAATATTTACCTATCACCAACAACACGGCGATGTCTTCCGACAAAGACCAAACACCTTCTCTTTCCCTTGGTCCCCTTTCCATTTAATAACTTTTACGTGACATGATCATCGCATCTACAGCTTCATTTGTACCAGACCAAAGCGCTATTGTCCCGTGGGGCTCCGCGCTGGGGAAGACTCTCCCCAAGGTTTCCCACTCCGATGCAGGTCTGGGTATCTGGGTATCTGTCACGGTTTTATGACCGAGAGAAGAAACTTTTTTCTCCCCATCTACGAGCATGAAGAAGGCGGATCCAGAAGAGTGGAGGGGTCCATAGCCATGGGCTTGTGTAGGTATTTATATCTAACCTTGCCGCTGCATGAGTGTGAAAACTCTTGTGCCTTGTAACCGGCCTTGTTGCTTTCTCATCTTGTCTGCAAGCGGCCAGGTAACTCAACCCCTTTTTCACCCCTTTGACTTTCTCTCTGCAGCTTCTTGATCATCTGGCCACTTCTTCAGGTAAAAGAACGCACGATTGTAAAACTTGCTTTCCGTACTTGCGACCTTCAACCATGTCGGCCATCAAGGAAAACAGCGAGTCTTTTGCTCATCAGCCTACCGCTCCCACCAACATAAACATCGCTACTCAGCAGCCCAACGACGGCCTTCAGATCGAGGGGGCTGACTACAACGATGACAACATGACCGTCAAGGAAGAGACGGACCCTGATGCCCCCGTCCAAAACATCTTCAGCCAGGGCGGCAAAAACTACCGAACACTCAGCCGCTGGGATACAGTATTCGTGCTGTTGACCAACCAGGTCGGCCTTGGTGTTTTGTCTCTCCCAGCTTGCTTAAAGGTTCTGGGTGTCGTTCCCGGTGTCATCGCCATCATCGGCCTCGGCTGCCTCTCCTCCTACACGGCGTACGAGCTACTGCAATTCTACCGACGTTATCCCCACGTTGTCAACGTCGTGGATATGTGTGCCATTATCGGTGGCCGACCTCTCGAGATCATTGCTGGCATTGGTCTGTTGGTCAAGGTCATTTTCACCAGTGCCTCGGCGAGCGTTACGCTTTCCGTCTCGTTCAACACCCTTAGCAACCATGCATTCTGCACCGTCGGCTTCATCGCCATCGCTGTTGTTGCCAACTGGTTCCTTTGTCTTCCCCGTACCGTCAAGTTCGTCTCCCAGAGCGGTATCCCATCTACTGTCAGTATTCTGGCCGCTGCTCTGGTCGTTATGATCAGCCTGGGTATTACTTCGCCTTCCCGCGCCCCTCCTGGTTGGGACAAGGAGATTGCTGTCATTGGTAACCCTTCGTTCCGAGAGGGCCTCAACGCGTGCCTCAAGATCTGTTACGCCTATGCTGCCAACATCAGTTTCGTTTCCTATATGGCTGAGATGCGTAACCCTAGCAAGGATTTCCCCATGGCTCTGGCCTGCCTCGAGGTCTTTTCTATTACCATCTACACTATTATCGCCATTGTCATCTATTGTCTTGCCGGTGATTACACGACATCTCCCGCTCTTGGTTCCGCCCCTACTATTGCCGCAAAGGCTGCTTACGGCGTCGTATTGCCTGCCGTCTTTGCCACTGCCATGTCCTTTGGTCACACTGGCACTAAATACCTCTACGTTGTTATGATGCGATGGATGAAGTCGACACATCAGATCACCGACCGAAGCGTCAAGTCTTGGAGCACCTGGATTGGCTGCGTCACCTTTTACTGGATCATTGTATTTATCCTGTCCAACGCGATCCCTATTTTCGATTCTATCTTGGCCATCTCATCTGCCACGACTATTGCCTGGTTCACCTTCGGACTGAGTGCCGTCTTCTGGTTCCATCTCAACAGGGGTCTTTACTTTAGCAACTGGAAGAAGACTTGCCTGACGATTGTGAACGGTCTTCTCATCATTCAGTCGCTGTTTATGAATGCTGCAGGTTTGTGGTCTTCCATCACTGAGTTGATTGATATCTTCAACAGCGATAGCAGTGCCGTCAGAGGCGCCTTCTCTTGTGGCGATAACTCGGCTGTCTGAAGAGTCAGCGCAGGCCAAGATAGAGCCCTATTATATAGTTTGCGAATTACATTTCAGTGTTACACAAAATTACTGTTCCAAACCATCTTCATTCTCTTCCATACCCGTCTAGGATCGATATTGAATGTAACAAATAGACTAGTCTTCCCATACAGTTTTGAAAACGCTATATTAAACGTCTCCTTACTAAGACTGGGCGTTGTAGCAGAACGCATCGATCTGAAAGCTTAATGCTGCATGCTTCGACTCCATGTCGATAGTTGTACCGGTATGTCTAGCTAAAGGCGTGGGTGCCCCCATGGGAAATGTCATCTGCGGGAGCCGTCAAGTTATTGAGCGAGCCAAGTGGTATCGCAAAATTTTTGGTGAAGGAACAAGACAGCCAGGCATGATGGCCGCTGCAGCTCTCGCATCCCTCAACCATACCTTGCCTTTGCTGTCCAAGGTCCACGGTCTCACCAAAGCCACTGCAGAAAGTATAAAGAGTATGGGATATAAGTTTACCTTGCCTGATCGGACAAATATGATTGTGCTGGGACCTCGAGGCGTTTGAGATACCTCCAGCTGCATTCGTGGACTATTATGCCAAGGAGAGAATTATTGTGTTTTCTTCGGGTAGAATTGTTTTTCATCATCAAACATCACAGGAAGAGGCCCGGGATTTGGCCACGGCATTGAGGAGACTGATGGAGGATAAGAAGTAAAGGGTGGAATTGAGTCAGCGCCCGGTCGATGGAGGATGCTCATAATGGCGAAAGCATGATTAAATGCAGCAAATCAATGGTGTTTCTGATCGCTATATATGAACCCCGGAAACGAGACGCGGTAGGACAAGACTTCTTCCAAGTAACAAGCTCGATCTTCAGTTAAACACGCTATTTCATAAAACTTGAACTTGACCTTGGAAAGACTTGAAATATGAGCTATGACGGTTGCCAGGTGCTCCTGTAATTTAACATTTTCTCATAGGCTCGATGTCTTGGATAATTGATTGTTGTCTTGATGCGCAAGACTGATGATCCGCACATTCCCATCCGAGACACGCTTTTAGCTAGGTGATGAAAAAGACTAGGCCCAGTACAAGAGGGATGAAAATGGGGATTTTATATAGATCGATATTATTCCGTTCTTACTATCAAAACATCTAGCTCTAGTGTTGTACATATTTATTAGCACGCTATCTCCATACCCAAATCATATCGTCATGTCTAATTCTAGATCACGATGTTTGGATAAGATAGTTTTCGGAGAAAATTGGAGCCCTAAAAGTCTTCCCTGACTTGTAATACATAAGGCACTTCAATTGAGAGCGTCAATGGCAGATAGGAATAAGAGTCACTGATGGCATGAACATTTTGATGGATATAAGAATAAATGAGATCGTTCCAAACATCTCTCCATGAGTCAGCCCCCGTGGCCTAATGGCTAAGGCGCAAGACTTCTAATCTTGAGATTGCCGGTTCGACCCCGGCCGGGGGCTTCATCTTTTGTTTTTGCCGTGTCTTATCATTTTGCCATTGTTTCGGTGTGGGACAGACAACAAGCCTAGGACTGTCGACGTGACAACCATGTTTGCTCAATGTTGGATATCTTCTCTGTTGGCAGGGTTTTTGCTTATTTAGGTAGCGGATGGGGCGCGGGGTATATCTTCATTATTTAATTCGCTCTCTCGTAAATTACTCCCGGGATGCTCTCTATCTTCGTACATGACCTAGGTTGATGGCGCCCTCCAACTACGGCTTCAGTTTACTTCAGACCCAGGATCACTATCATCAGTCGAATTACCATTAGACAAAAGTCCCTCGCCATGCGCCCTGATAATGCGGGGAACCCTGTCTATCAACATCAAGCTCAGGGATGCCTTATCAGCTCAACGTTTGTCAGGGGAAAACGTTGCCGTATATTGACCCAAAGGAGTTAGGAGAACTTTCTTGCATGTTAGAGGAGAATTGCTAGTCAACTGCCAGAAGAGGGAACCTTGACGGCTCTCCGGGGCACATCTCTTGCTAGACGACCAATTTCATGTTAGTCTTTGGATAGAATATGCCCGGTCCTGGCTGATTGAAGACAACCTCTGTTTATGGCGGCTGTCTGGTAAGTATCAACCGCAGTTATGAGGGCTGAGTCGGATAGACAACTATCTAAGTCAGGCCATGTCATGATGGCTACTGGCGTAAAGCTGATCTATAAGAATCTTGGCCATGGCGTCTGTTCTTTCGTGCTGAGCACACCAGCCAGCGTCTCTTCCTCTCATCTCTTGTCGTTTTTCTCAGGTGCTTCTCGCCATGCGTTCTCATCTTCCACAACTCATTGCTGTTTCCTATGGACTATTCGCAGGAACAAGTCAGTCATCGGTGATACCCCATGATGAACGCTCCTCAGCGTGCCGCAAGACAAAAGTTGCCATTCTGGGTGCCGGCGTAGCTGGTATCATGGCAGCGCAGACCCTACACAATGCCTCCATCAGCGACTTTGTCATTGTCGAGCATAATGATTACATCGGTGGCCGTGTGAAGAACGCAGCTTTTGGAACAGCACCCGATGGTACGCCTTATCATGTCGAACTCGGTGCGAACTGGGTCGAGGGACTGGAATCTACGACAGGCAACATCAACCCCATCTGGGCACTGGCTCAGAAGCACGGCATCAAGAACCGCTACTCGAACTACAGCGCTATTCTCAGCTACGACGAAGACGGCCCGAAAGACTTTCTCGGCCTCATCGATGAGTTTGATGAGAAGTTTGAGATTGTCTCGCAGGATGCTGGCTACATCATGAGCGAGAACCTCCAAGACACGTCTGTCCGGGTCGGCCTGAGCGTCGCAGGTTGGAAGCCCCAGAAAGACAGCCACAAGTATGCTGCAGAGTGGTGGGGATGGGACTTTGAAACAGCTTGGTCTCCGGAGCAGAGTGGTCTGCAGTTCGGCATTGCTGGCAATAATGCGACCTTTAAGCACTTTAGTGACGAGACCAACCTTGTTATTGATCCGCGTGGTTTCAACACCTTTATACGCGAGGAAGCCTATGAGTTCCTTGAGCACGGCGACCCTCGACTGCGGTTCAACTCCACCGTCAAGGCCATCAAGTATCATTCCAAGGGCGTCAAGGTGCATATGGAAGGCGGAGACTGCATCGAAGCTGATTATGCCATCTGTACCTTTTCGGTCGGAGTTCTCCAGAACAACGCTGTCGAGTTCAAGCCCAGGCTTCCTCGTTGGAAGAGAGAAGCTGTTGAGCAATTCCAGATGGGGACTTACACCAAGATCTTTATGCAGTTCAACGAGACTTTCTGGCCCGAGGACAAGGAGTTCTTCTTGTACGCTGACCCTGACGAGCGAGGACACTTCCCACTGTTCCAATCAATCAGTGCCCCTGGATTTATCGAAGGGTCCAACATCCTGTTTGTGACCGTGGTGTCCCAGCAGGCTTACAAGGTCGAGGCTCAATCTGATGAAGAGACCCAAGAGCAAATTATGCAAGTTTTGAGAACAATGTTTCCCGACAAGGACGTTCCGGAACCTATTGCGTTCATGTATCCCCGATGGAGCCTGGAAGAGTAAGCTATACAACACCTAATGTCTAGAAATAATTGCTAACATATTCTAGATGGGCTTATGGCTCCTACAGTAACTGGCCCGTCGGCATGACCCTCGAGAAGCACCAGAATCTCCGCGCGAATATCGACCGACTCTGGTTCGCCGGAGAGGCCAACTCTGCCGAGTTCTTCGGTTATCTCCAGGGAGCATGGAAAGAAGGCTGTGAGGTTGGAGGACGCGTTGCGGAGTTGGTTGGTGGAGTTGCCGCGCAGGGTTCAAACGACATGAAGAGATATGAGGTCTTGCACGGAACGACGACCGAAGACGAGTATAATGATGCCAATGGGTGGTCGAAGGAAGTGGATGACTATGTTGACGGCTAGTGCTAGCATGATACCCGCGGAGCATATGTCGTAACAGCGATATGTTGTGTATATATAGTTATGGACATGAGGTCTACGTGTAATTGAGTATGTAGGTCTTGATGCCACAAAAACGATCAAAAGATGTATTGGAAATCCATCCTTAATAAGCCAGGATATAATACAATCAACGTGACGCTAATCACATTCGAGGAGGGAACGAACTGTCCGTGATGAATTGCGAATATGCTCTGAGATACGGATGTATGTAAATTAAATACAAAAGGTACAACGTGCTCGACAAACGAGGGGATGTTCTACCGGTACTTCACCTCGCGGCT
>JABFEV010000628.1:0-10723 GCA_013618395.1 Fusarium domesticum | reverse complement strand
GCGTTCCTCCTATAGTGGGCCTGATAGGGCCAATCAGATATCCCCATCTCAGGTGCTCCACCTCTCAGATATCGCAACAAATCCACTGCCTGCTCAGGCACATTATAGGGCTGTGCGGAGGAGCTCGTGAACTACAGAGCTTTTTACCCCCGCATAGCCCGATTATACGTACGTGATTTCATTCTCGTAGACGATCATTGATTCATTGAGCCTTTGCATCCTTCTTCATTGTCAAGCTACGCCTCAGCAATGTCTTTGCAAGCAACCCCTGAGCAGCTCACTGCTGGCTCACTGTTCAACGTCAATGGCCTCGTTGCGTTAGTTACTGGAGGCGGCACTGGTGAGTTTGTATTCACGTGGGAAAGAAGAAAACAGCTGCTAAGAATCACCAGGCATTGGACTTATGCTTGCAAAGACCCTGGTTCAAAACGGGGCCTCCAAGGTCTACATCGCCGGCAGAAGAAAAGAAGTCCTCGAGGCTGCAGCCAAGAAGCTTGGGCCGAACGTTGTCCCAGTTCAATGCGATGTCACATCCAAGGACAGCTTGAAGGAAGCCGTCAAGTTCATCGAACAAGACGGTGGATATCTCAATCTTCTTATCTGCAATTCTGGCATTGGCGGCCCTCAAGTCTCATCCTTGAAGCCAGAGACCTCATTAAAGGATTGGGCGAATCAGAACCTAGACACTGACTTTGGGTCTTATGTGAACACCTTCGCTGTCAACACGGTCTCGGTGTGGTACACGAGCATGGCTTTCCTAGAGCTTTTAGACAGTGGCAACAAGAAGGGGAATGTGCAGCAGACTTCCCAGGTCATTGTTGTCAGCTCCATCGCTGCCTTGAACAAACTGGCCCCTGGAGGCTGGGCGTATGGACAGTCGAAGGCTGCTGCTCTTCACATAGCGAAGCAGCTTTCCGTTGTGCTTCCGCAATGGGGCATTCGGTAAGTTCTGAGTACTCCATAATGATCAATTGACGAAAGCTAATAAACGTGACTGCAACAGTGCCAACTGCCTGTGCCCTGGACGTGAGTCATTCCCTAAGGATCAAATACCAAAAAAATCTGACAGACTATCACTGACCATCTACAGTTTTCCCAAGCGAAATGTCGGAACCCATCGTGAAGCTGTACACAGACGAGGACGGCCAATCCAACAAACTCCCAAAAGAGATGATTCCGTTACAAAGAATGGGAGATGAGCAGGATATGGGAGGTACTATTCTATATCTGGCCTCGAGAGGTGGTGCTTACTGCAATGGTGCCGTGGTTGTGCTCGACGGGGGACGGTTGATCAATTTCCCTACAACTTCTTGAGTCATTTGATAGTGATTTAGATTTTAGAGAAGGCCAGTTTCAGAGACTAAGTGAGAAGTTGATCTGATTCACGGGCCTTTCTATGTCATAGCATTAATTCTGGCACTGGGAACTTGACAAATTCAAGACTAGGTAGACGCTTTGCGGGATCCCGTGCGAATATTAGATCCCACGCCTTGCCCATGCATTACTAATATGACGACGGGACTACACCAAGTCTTCCTCCATCCGAAACCAAGACATTTCCATTGATGTATGCTCCAGCCTTGCTCACCAGGAACAAAACAGCCCCTGCGATATCCTGCCCATCACCCGGTCTCTCCTCAGGCACCAGAGACTTGGGCCATCCTGACTGATTCCGCTGATCGAATGTCTCCTGTGTCATTTCACTCGGGAAAACTAGTACGGCAATCAGTATTCTCCTTCTACCTAGATGGAGCTGTGCTTCTTGACTTACAGCCTGGAGCAATGACGTTGGCTCGGATGTTGAAGGGCACCAAAGACGTTGAGAGCTGCTTGAATATATGTACTACAGCAGCCTTGGACCCCCCGTACGCGTAACCCAAGGCTGGCGAGCGGTTGAAAGCGCCAATACTGCTGGTGGCAATTACCTGACTTCTTTGCTTGAGGTTTCCCTTCTTGTTACCTGCATCCAGCAGCTCGAGGAAAGCTGCGACGGTGTCGAAAACGCTGGTAGTGTTGACAGCAAACGTCTGCGTGAAGTACTCCGAGTCCCAGCTCCAGACGTAGTCTCTGAATTCTGAAATTGTCGGGTTCCCTGGTAGTTCCTGCAGGGAAGGGCCGCCAATACCAGCGTTGGCGATGACGACGTTGACATAGCCGTGATCAGCCTTGACTTGAGACACGGCTCGCTCCAGGTCGGGTTTGCTAGTCACGTCGCCTTGAATAGGTTTGATGTTGCCATGCTTCTGGATAATGTAAGCGGCAAGAACTCGAAAATCGTACAGTTGACTTACTGCTGTTCTGACAGCATTCTGCAACACCTCCTCTCGCCTTCCGATGATGTACACGATTGCACCGTTCGCTTCCAAAGCTTGAGCGATCATCAATCCGATTCCTGTAAGCGCAGTCAGACGCAAGTAGGCCCTTGTAGTCACAACGGAGACATACCGCTGCCTCCTCCAGTAACAACAGCCACAAGGCCTTGTACACCGAAAAGATCACCGATTCCTAGGGAGGGGGCCATTTTGAAATACACGTCAGAGTAAAAGAGGTGAAGAATGTCTAGAAGATGAGAGGACCGGAGAGCCTTCTTGATCCCCTCGGAAATGGTGGGGTTTCTTATCATAGATTCGCGCAAGGAGTATTGCGACATCGTTAGCTCATGCAGCGAACCCTGCGACTGGCCCGAATGAGAATGAGAATGAGAATCAGAATGGCGAGCTTTGGGCCATTGTGACAGTTTGATAGTGAAGCTTCCGCTAGGCATTTCTTTTGGTTTCCATCCAGCTCCCCTGACATGACTTATTCATCATGATGTGTAATACGGGTTCAGTCACTGTTTTCTCTGTCACGAGATCTTAACCTGTATAATTTGCAGACAATGCTATGCCTTCTAACTCTCTCTCCGTTCCAAACATGTTCACTGCATCAATTCCCATTAGGCCTTTCCAACCACTCTGGCAGCCCACTCCCCTCTCTAGGCACGAACTTGGCCTGGAAGCCCTTTGGACTCCCCACAAATGCAAGCTCTCTCAGCCCCTTCAAAGGCTCAGCTTCCTCCGCTCTCTTTCCATCCGCTGGAAAGATCTGAAATTTTGCTACTAGATGCAAAAAGACAGTGTAAAGGGCGTTATGGGCCAGCAGTGAAGCAACGCACATTCTCCCCCCGATTCCAAAGGCATACTGATGGGCTGCATGATCTGGTGAGCCTGGGAGCCATCGCTCCGGAGCAAAGCTGTCAGGTTCTGTAAAGAGCTCGGGATCTGGGATCGATTAGCTGGAACTTCTTTCAAAGTCGCTGCTGTCTCACCTCTATTGCACGCCCAGCTGTTGAGAAACACTAGAGTATTTGCCGGGATGACAGCCTGGCCCCAGGCAGCCTCGGAGTAAGTAGCTCTGGGAATGGCTAGCTTGAGAACAACAAAGTACCGAGAGATCTCCTTGGTCAAGGCGTCGATGTATTCGACCCTTGTCGAAGCATAAGCGCTTGATGGAAGATTGAGCACGCCGGCTTCTTTGACAGCCGCGTACGCCTTTGCTTGTATGTCTGGTCGATGTGCAAGAAGTAGAATGGTCCATGCGAGAGTAGGCTGGTTGGAGTCGGCTCCCTACTTTTGTCAGTTATTGTACTTCATGTAGTCTCAAAGGTACTCACAGCCATCATGCTCAAGCTGACGCTGATAAGCTCCTCCCGAGTTAGTGTCGCCGATTCAGGATCTTTGAGTACCGCCCCCTGAATACATGGCCTGTCCTCACCGCGAGCAACTTCATCTTTTAGCCGGTCTAGTAGAACGTTGTTATACGCAAGTCGACGCTTTCCAATGTCAGTCGCATGGTTCTTTGGAGCTGCACTAAGATTTAGGAAGCTGGCGAGAGGTTCCCAGTATCGAAGTAGTGGAATGTAGTTGGCGTAGTTCTTCGAGGTATCACGGAAATTGGTGATTTCAGACTCGACGTAGATGATCTCGGCTAGCAGAGGGTCATCATAAAGAGACTTCGTACTCGATACTCGGGTCCCATAGTTGAGAGTCAGACTCAGATTCAGAGCAAATCTTCTGACGGCTGGACGAAAATCAATCTCTACGGATCCGTCACGACTCTCAGTGTATATATCCTTGAGAAACTCCCGCGATTCTAGGTTCAAGATGGGTGCGTAACTTTCCACGCGTGGTCGGTTGAGGGCAGCAGCGGCAAGCTTGCGACGGCGTTTGCAAGATTCGTCCCAGGGGCTGGTGCCTATGCTTGTAACGGCTTTGCTGACCTTTTTGTGAAAGACGTAGAATGTCGGCCTGGAGTTCAGTGCATGCCGTTGGCCTAAGAAGAGCCTTTTCGCGGCATCGACTGAGTTTACCACGATGCCTGTGGTGTTGCCGAGTTGGATCTGGAAGACAGGTCCATATGTACGTGCCCACTTTCTATATCTTTCACCTGGGTGATCAAGAAGATCCTAAGAAGAGTAAGAGTTAGAATTCTTGGAAGACAAGGAATGTTGGACCTGGAAGAGATTGCCGACGACTGGCCAGCCCCGAGGACCGGGCAAATACTTGATTCGGCTTTGATATCGTCCGATTTCGTTCTGAAGGAGGTAGACTAAGAGAAGCAAGAGAGGGGCAGCAACAGCATAGCGCAGAACATCAATGAGGCCATCAATTGATATCCTGAATATGCTTCCTAGCAATGCCATGTTTGATAACGTAACCACGGCTGAGCTGTGAACCAATGAACAAGACCGCAAGTCTGGCTGACTAGATGGACGGATTCATACAATAGATATAGCTACTCTAAGAGGGGATATGTGCTTTGATCTGCTTATTCTCCATGGTCCCGAATCCTTGTGAATGGTGTCATTCACATCACCGCCCACGCCACACGAACATATGTAGGATCAATACTCGTCTGCACTTACAGACAGGGCACATGGCGCCCATTCGAAATCAAGATTATTGACTCCAGGGTGTCTTTACATCAAATCGACAAGACAGGTCCGCGAGGCTCCATAATCGGGCTTTGTCCGCGCTACCGCTCCCATTACGGGAATAAGCATGGATGTCAGGTACGGAATCTCTCGATCCGTATTGCTATCTATCGCGTCATTTGACCGTCTAATGATGAGTTCCATCAGGAATCTTTAGTGTATGCGGCTACTGAGCACGTCATCCTGGGGTTTGGCGGGCTATTCTCCAACCAAGGGCGTTTTGTCGGTCCCGATTCCGCGGCCTCGGAACACAAGATTTGGTTTGATGTTTTTGACAACATGCAGATTACATGGGGCATGATGAAGCACAGTGAAGTCTGCCTTGAAGTATTCGTTACATGATAAGCATCTAATCTAGATGCGTAGGCAAGATCCAATGGTACACATTTCAAACATGGTTGAGACACCTCCGTCAACTAGGTAGCACTAGCGTTGAGGGAACTACATTGTATCTTGCGATTTGGGCCACCACTGAACATAGGAGCTCACACAACCTTGACCATCCATCTACTGCTAAATTAAACCTGCTTGACTAAAGGGTTATGTTTGCCCTCGTCGTCAACATTAAACATGTATGGCTTATCCGCCGCCCCGCTACTAAGAGCTTCTTCACGGCTCTGTCGAAGAAACCAGGGGGAATTCTTGAGTCCTTTATGCCATAAACGTCCCTCATACTCTGCCTCGACCGGCTTTTCTCCAGAAGCTTGAAGAGCTTTGGCTCTTTGTTCGATGTTGCCCCAGACTCGGAGAATGTTTTCACCAGCCAGCAGTCGGATCTGATCGTCCGTGGCACCCTTCTCCATAAGAAGCTCGATAAGATCTGGAAACTTGGAGACGTCTTCCAGCCCTATAGGTACGTATGGAGTGCCGGAAAAGTCGCTACCGATGCCGACGCATCCCCAGCCGCAAACCTTGGCGATGTGGAGGATGTGGTCGACAACGTCGTGGATAGTCGCTTGGTCTGGGTTCTTCATGTTAAGGAAACGGTTGACGAATACAGCCATGACAATACCACCATTCTGTCTCACAAGACGGAGGACATCATCGGGGACATGGCGAAGGTGAGGTTCGACGCTATGGGCACCCGAGTGTGAGAAGATGACAGGCGCTCTCGCAACACTCAGGACATCCCGCATCGTTTGGTGAGAGACATGAGATAAGTCCACCATCATACCGAGACGGTTCATCTCCTTGACAGCATCGTATCCAAGTTTGAACAGGCCGGCATCAGCTCCCCCTGCAGCAATGCTGGATGCAGAGGTTCCGAATGCGTTGTCGCAGTTGTGAGTAAGCGTGATGTATCGAGCGCCGAGCTCATACATCTGACGGATACTGCCGATGCTGCCACCGACTTGGTGGCCTCCCTCAATACCAATCATGCTTGAGATACGCCCAGACTTGAACGCTTTTCGCGCGCAAGCAGCTGTGTCACAGTATTCAAGGTGGTCCGGATGCTCATTGATGAAACGCCTGGTCACATCGATCTGCTCTAGAGTGTCCCTAACGATCCACTAGAGATATATCAGAAATATATAAAAGCGTCCTTGTCAAGAGGACTCACCGAAGGGTCTTCGAAGTGCTTCTGGTTGGTATCGCAGTCCACATACACGCTCCAGAACTGCCCACCAACAAGGCCTTGTCTCATTCTTTGAATGTCTGTGTGACCTAGAAGCTTCTTCTCAAAGTCCACGCGTCCGTCATAGATGCGGTTATGCAGTTCAATACGGAGCTGCCATGGCAAGTCATTGTGGCCATCGATGAGACTGGTGAGAGATGATGAGCAAGGATAGAGTAATGCAATCATGTTGACTTACGGAGTTGATTTCAACACTCTTCTCGTTCGTTCAGCGTAGCTGGCTGGGTCAATCGGTGCTTCCCAAGACCAGAGATACGAGAACGGAGTGAGGAATAACGCAGCGCCTGCTGCCATGAGAGGATATCGCCACCATGACTGAACCGCATTGGCTTGACTCGAGCGAACAACCAGAGATTGGGCACGTTCTGACGATCGTGTAGAGGCATCACCCGAAGAGGCTCCCACATGATCGTTGTCGTGCGGGATCAATATATCTGCCATGGTAACGAATGGGGTAGGTGTCTGAGGGATGACACAGAACTTCGCAAGGGGAGGTTCGAAGAGGAATACACACATACATGGTCAATAAATTACTAACTAAATTTATCAGCCTTGAGATCTTTCTCACAAGAGGGCGGAGTTAGCCCGGGATTGTGCTAGAAATTGCGTGCTTACAGCCCAGCATGTAGCAATGAACGAGGGGAACAAATCCTTCGACGAGATGCTTCTCCACAGCAAGAAGGAAGGAAAACTTGACCAGATGTAGATGCGGATCTGCAATCTATCGATTCCTGTCGTTCTGACACTGAAGCTTGGCATGTATCCATTCTGAACTTGTTGGGAATCTTGACCATATCCCGAAGCTTGAGACAACATACAACAATCAATTTCCAACTGACCAAGCTATTCAATGAAACGCCCATTTCGCCAAGCAGTGTCCAGTCTCTCCTAATATACATATCCCATAGGGCAGACTGTCCCATTCTTAGGCACAACACCGAAAGCAAAGTATTCTTGTATGGCAGCCTTCAAGCAAGGCCCCGCATCTCTGAGAGCGGCGTGACCATAATTCTCCTGAATCACAATTGATGAGCCCTCGTGCATATAAGTCGCCATCACGGAATTGTTCAGCGATGTCATGGGGTCGTGTCGACTAGACGTGATGAATACCGGAGCAGCAGGTCTCTTGTTGACAAGGTTAGGTTCGGATAGGATATGCCTCTTTGCTAGTTGCCTGTATGGTCTCGGGCTGCCCATTTTACCAGTGAATCGATACGAGGGCTCGAGCGTCCACCCTTGGCATACGAATGCCTCAATCGCGATGTATGGATCGATGACAGAATTCCCTGCACCAAGCGCCTGTTGTATCTGGGCCTCCAATAGTGCATCTGGGTCCTCCTCCTGTCGTCCAGAGGCATCCAGGCACCTAATAGCAACAATGGCTTCTGCACGATCCAGAAAAGGTATGCTCAGCTGATCCAGATAGTCCATGTAGAGCCTGTAGTTGCCAGAGTGTGCCGCGGCAATGCCGTTAGTTGCGCTCATGATGGTGATGCTATCCGGCCGGGCTGCCATGTCGAAGAAGAGACCTCGCATGGTGAAGGAGTTGATGTAAGTTTCAACACCCTTATACTCTACCAACACTGGCGACTTATCCAGCCTGTCGAAGTATTCGGTGATGCGCTTTTTCATGTCGTATGGCCCGTTATCTGAGGGATCACGCAGAGCACATCCGAGTTCAAAGCAGACTTCCCACACGTGGTCGACGGGGATTCTGGTTCTGGTAAAGTCCGCATCAAAGATCTGGATAGTCTGTTAGTTTGAGAAGATATATCTAGAGTTGGTCTTGTCTTGCCATTGTGTCACCCTGGCGATTATCAACTGCGTCGAGCAGCATCCGGCCGACTCGTCCAGGAAACATGGATATGAAGACAGTCCCAAGATAGGTTCCATAAGAGGCGCCTAGGTACTGAATTTTAGGCAACTCAGTTTGTTCCCTCGTGATATCGGGATACTGCTCTCTGTCGTGCTCGTCAATCTTGTCGACCAGCTGAAGCAGGTCTCTTGCCGCTGACGCAGTGTTCATATGTTGGCCGACACCATCGTGACCCTTTCTCGAACAACGCTGGCCAAGTTCGATCCACCATGCTTTACGGGCTTGGAATGCTTCGCGGTCCCCCAAAACGTCTGGGTTGATAAGATTGTGCTCGGCGAGCTTGCTGTTGCGGGTTACTGCGTCGTCGTAGCACTCAAAGCGAGGGTGAGATTCACCGATGCCGCGAGAATCAAAGGCCATGATGTCGAACTTCTTTTTGCCGTTGACGATTTGCTGCCAAGCAAGATTCCAGCTTTGAGCATCATGAACGGTATCAATTCCGGGCCCACCTGGATTCCAAATCATGGTGCCTCCATAATCGGAACTTGTACGATCCACGTTGGCCGGTGTCATGGCGATGGCGATACTGATGGTGTTGGTATCATCGTGGTCAATCTCGGTGCCTGTGTATGTGTCTGTGGAGCTGTGCAGCGACCAATCGAGGGGCATCAAAAGACGGGCACATTGGAGACCTTGGAAGCAGGGAGTGTACTTCAGATCCCATGATGGCTCGATAGAGGACCAGTTAAAGCTCAGTGCGAGGTTGGGAAGAGCCATTGCTTCGATATTGAAAGGGAATGTGTCGTTTGCAGTAAAGAAAAGGGATGATTGAATTATAAAATATGACTTGTGAAAAGAGACCACGTATTAAGAGTATTTTTTTCTGGCAATGTGCGTTTTTCCAACTCAAAGTTTGTGGCCTCATGCACAAGAGCTTATGCGAAGATAGAAACCAGGGTGATAAAGCGGACCAAGTATTGAACTTGCGTGATCATGAGTCTTTGATCATGACTATGAGGTAGCCAGCAGTCCAAAGGGCCGAATGAATAACCGCAGTCGGTAGAATCTCAAAATACTAGAGCCTTTGTATTCAACGGCGTTACTGCGATGTCTTCCTACCTGTTACCAACCAGGTCAACCTTGGACCAGATCAGACTTTTAGATATAAAGTTAATAACAGTGCCATCTTCTTATCGATACAAGATACTAGCTTAACAGGCCACATAGTTCATGAAAAAGCTTTTGTCAGGTTGTGTGAGCTACAGTCCTTCAGTACTTCAGGGCTCACATTGTCATGTGTTTTATGGCATGCATTGCCAACTCAGATAAACCCATAGTAGTCCAGGAGATGCCCGAATGGTTTCGATCATACCTGATGGAGATTTATGGACTTGCGAAACGTAAGCGGCGAATATGAGCACACCACTCTGATAAACACCGTTCGAGTCTGGTCACTTTCGAACAACCGTTACACTTACTTCGCCTCAACAGATATAACCCAATTATACGAATCCATGTGTGCAACATATCTCAGCGGTCACAAAAGAAGAAACCCGCGTACCAGTGAGCTACTGGGCGAGCTTGGCCTATAGAAATTTGAGTCACTAGATAGACGTGAAGGACATGGTCAAGATGGCTTCCATGATATTTATCCAACCCTACAAGTTGCTGTATCTTGATACAGACAAGATAACTCCACATGAGTGCTACGACATTCGACCACAAACAACGCCGACAATCTTGAAAGGCTCGGGTTGACGATACACGGGCACTACATTCACAGATTTACTCTGTACCGTAATAAATGAGAGCTCACTGCTACCCAGTCCCCATGAGTGTACAACTAATAAATCATATACTCTCCAGTGCCGATATATCTGCGGTTCCGAGTATCTACCCGATGATGGTCACGGTTGAAGGCTGGCCAGTGGTAGCGAGTCTCGACTGTCACTCATGAAGCGCTACCCTATCTCCATGGTTAATAACCTCGGCAAGAGATGATTCAGGCTAAAGTTGTCAGTGTGGTTCTTTCATGGTTATTACCAGATTATATGGTGTAGTCAACTAAGGAATACCTTTGCCCCAAGCGTTGACGACCACAGCCTCCGTGTGTTCTCGACCCGACTTGGACAAATCATGGCTCTGGATTCTCGGAACAAACATGCACGTGCCCATGGGCAATTGTCTCTTCCGAGCATTTCTTCGGAAGCCATCACGGCACTAGTTAATCTAGCTTGAACCACGATGTCGGAATAATTCCCCTGGAGGAATAATCATGTTTCTCCACATTGTGACAGAC
>JABFEV010000625.1:0-16025 GCA_013618395.1 Fusarium domesticum | reverse complement strand
ACTACTATAGAAACCCATAAAGACAAAAGGTGAAAAACATTGCCCTCTAACACAATATCAACTTATTCAACCTGCATCCTCTACCCTATGTTTTGGTGGTAGTGTGGTTATTCTGATCCCCAACAAAATACCCTATGTCAACAGATTATTACGAAGTTCCAATGCTTTAAGGGAAACTCCACTTGGGCTACACCTACCTGAAACTGGCACTCTTAGTGAACTGAGTCTTTTGTGCGAGTGGTGTTTTGTCAGCATCTCATGGCAAAAGAGATTCGCTCAATATTATAAGAATGGTAATCTAGATAGATGCTGACGACACTTGGGATTGACGACACGAAAGTGCACAAAAATAGCTTTCGACTTGAACGTATCATGTATCGATTCGTGCAGAAGTTTGGCTTGAGCCAGCGCTCCCTTTTGTCAACAGCGACTAGTCATTCAACAGCCCCAACTTTACGGCAACGCTCTAGTCTGGGCTTGTCTGCATTTTAGCAGAGATTGGCATGCACGCAGAGCCAACATGACCAACCAAAGGGCCAATGCCATACATCCCAAGTAGCATCAGCCGCTACTATGCCGGTCTCCAGCGCCCAATTCTAGAGGTCTTCGCAAACATAGAGAAGAGCTGCGGTCAACACCTTTCGATGCCTCGTCGGTTGCACAATCGGCGACTTTTCCGCCATGTGGTTTCTCCAGATGTACTACCCTGAGATCGGGATTGGGACCATCATGACCATTTGTAGTATGTGTTGACAATACCACATGTCGAGCGGAGATGAGTCTAACATTTAACTAGTGGGCAGTGGCCTAACGACATCCGTGTTACTCGAAGCCGCGTTGCTGCGCTACGGCCGGGACAACTTGGGTTGGATGGCAGCCGCGAAAACGGCCGTGGGTATGAGTATGATCTCCATGTTGACGATGGAGATGGCTCAAAATCTAGTCGATTATCATCTTACCGGTGGATCTGTCCAGTTTGACTCGCCTCAGTTTTGGCTGGCCATCATCTCGATGGGAGCGGGCTTTCTCACCCCCTTGCCTTACAACTACCTTCGACTAAGACAGTACGGCAAGGCGTGTCACTAAAGCTTAAATGTACTTTACGATTTCTCATCTCCTTTTTGTGTCATAGGCAAATATCACATGTATAGAATACTCATGAGTGGCTGTTAAAAGCAAATGGTAATGCGCTTCGCCGCGAATCTACTAGAGATTAAAACCATGATACATTATGAAGTGGCCAAGACATGACAAGAGTAGTTGGATCGCAGTGTATAGAGGAGGGCAGAAATGAGACGAAGACATGGTCGGGCGGAAAGCTGAGTGTTTGTCCGCTATTTAGTATTGGGGATATAAAGCCCCCAAAATCTTTGGCTGGCCGTGGCGCTAATTCCTTGAGACCGTGACTCACTACGCGAAACGTACTTATTACGAAGATCGCTGGATTCATGTTGAATGTTAGTCTTATATGCCAAATTGACGCGAGGCAGAACCTAATGATTCTCCAACTTGAAACTATATTACGGCGATTTCCATACAGAATGATTAAAAGAAAAACCGTGCTTAAGAAATAAAAAATTATCAATAGTGAACACACCATCTTCACCTCAGTCTATTACCATTAACCACCATTACCCTGCACCGAACCTTGCCATCCTTTTAAATCTCCATTTCTTTCCCTCTAAACCCAACCAAGGGAAGCCTAGTCTTCAACAGCAGGCTACTGCAAATAACACTGATACTGCTCAGCGCCATTGCTAACGCGGCCCACACAGGGTCCAATCTGACGTGAGAACCTCCCTCAGTCTTGATAGCATAAAAAACTCCAGCCGCGACAGGCAGAGCCACCATGTTATATATCAATGCCCAGCCAAAGTTGAACTTGACTCGTCGAAAGACGGCACGACTGAGCTGCGCCAAAGTAACTATTGTGGTTAGATTCGAGTTGATCAGCACAAACTCGGCCGCTGAAATGGCTACATCCGAGCCAGAGCCGATGGCGATGCCAACATCGGCCACCGTCAGCGCAGGCGAATCGTTTACGCCGTCACCAACCATGGCAACTGTCGCTCGGCATGTTTTAGTCTTTCCAAAGCCAAAGAAGCTGGACTCGGTCTTGATTTGGCTCTTCTGAAGATAAGCGATTTTGTCAGCTTTTTGCTCAGGCAAGACACCAGCGATGATGCGATCTGATGGAATGCCAACTAAGCTCCCTACAGCATTGGCCGTCTTTTGGTTGTCGCCCGAAAGCATCCAAACATCGATGCCTTCTTTGTGAAGAGCCTCGATGACAGGCTTTGACTCTGGCCGGAGCGGATCGGACGTGGCAAATATCGCAGCAAGTGCCCAAAAGTCATGACCAGGGGCTGTTGTTCGGATGGCTGTGAGCACTACTGATTTGGCCTGATCTTTCCATGAGTCGAGAGTCTCCAACGAGAGCTTGTCAAGGAAAAGTCCGTAGTCCTCCATAAGAGCCTCATTACCGACCAGCATCTCCACGGGATGGTCCGATGAGGGAATGACAAAGCTTCCCTTCATTCCTTTGCCAGGTAGTTCTTCAATTTTCCTGGTCTTCACCGGCACCTTATCCTGGGACTTGCAGAACATGACGATTGCCTTTGCAATGGGATGGCTGCTGTTTGACTCGAGTTCTCCCAAGCAACTCAACACATTCTGCGGATTCCAGCGTTCGTCCCGGTCGGCATCCGATGTGAGGAACAGCTGGTCAGTCAATTTAGGTTCACCACCCTCCGTCAAAGTACCTGTCTTATCGAAGACCACGACGTCTAGATGGCTCGCTTCCTGGAAGGCTTCACCACCACCCTTCGCGAGAATACCATGCTTGGCCGCCAGACCTCCACCGACAAACAGAGCTGTGGGAGCCGCAAGACCAATGCCACAAGGGCAAGCAATGACGAAAACAGCAATAGCGAACTGTAGAGACCAGAAGGGCCAGCCTCCGACCGATATATCAAGGTAACTTTTAGGTAAGCGACCCGATGTACCCAGACTTAGCCAGATGATCCAAGTCAAAACAGCAATCAGGGTGACGATGGGTACAAAGTAACTCGTGATGGTATCGGCTACTCTTTCCATAGGAGCGCGACGGGCTTGACCCTCTCTCACAACCTTGATGATCTGATCTAAGAGAGAATCTCCAGCTGCACCCGTGATCTTGATCGAGATCGGGCTGCCCTTGTTGACCGTACCTGCATATATGGGGTCACCAAGTCTCTTCTTGATAGGCCTAGATTCGCCGGTAAGACTGGACTCTGCGAACTCAGTCTCTCCTTGAATGACAGTGCCATCCCACGGAGGGGAGCCGCCGTGAACAACTTTGACCACATCGCCAGCATCCAGCATATCAATCGCGGTAGGGACCGTCTCAGCTGACTCCGTT
The DNA here is from genome assembly GCA_013618395.1 of Fusarium domesticum. Lineage (NCBI taxonomy): Eukaryota > Fungi > Ascomycota > Sordariomycetes > Hypocreales > Nectriaceae > Fusarium > Fusarium domesticum. The sequence goes on along the minus strand of JABFEV010000625.1, from coordinate 12,625 downwards.
TCTTTATCGCCCGACACAACAAGCAGCGCTTCTTTAGGTCTCAGATCACCCAACTTGGTCACTGCCTCACCTGTCTTGGCTTTGCTGTATGCTTCGATCATGCGACCAATGAGCAAGAACATGGTCAAGAAGACTACCGAGTCGAAGTAGGAAACGCTACCCTTCATGTGTTTGCTTTCTGGGAGTGTCGCAGCGATAATGAGCTCGGCAATGGAGGCAACGTAAGCAATAGTAGTGGCGAAAGAGATGAGCATATCCATGCTACCAAAACGATAGAAACGGCGTGTCAGAGGGACAGTGCTTCCTGGCTTCCAAAGATTATACAGCTCTTTGATAGTTCTGCGATGGAAGATGTCGGCAGCAAGGAAGTAAACTGGAGTTGCCATGATGAAATTGGCCCATTCAGCACGAGACACTCCTCCTAGAGTCCCCATCAGATACATACGGCCCGAGTTGTGCTCTGACACAAGATTCATGTACACGATGCCGATGGTCAAGGAGGGAATGGCGGCGATAACAGACAACAGCACGCGGTAGAAGATTCGTCTCCTTGATCGTGTCAGCATCTGTCTCGAACGCTCTTCCAGGGTCGGAGGGTGATAGATAGTCGCTTTAAATGCTTTATCAGCTTTGTCGATAGCAGAAATAATGGTTCTGACTGTAAAGTCTGGAGCTTGAGGCAGGTATGAGAGTGTAACGACGGGGTTGTTTGTTGTTGCAGCCGTTTCGATAGTGATACGATCGCCAAAGCTTTTGACAGCTTCCATGATGCGACCAGGGCAGTGTTGGCAGTACAAGCCTTCAACCTTGATTGACAGAACTCGGTGAGCGTCGTGAGTCTTGCTCTTGTTAAAATCAATGACATCGTTGAGGCTTGCTTCGTAGCCAAGTCCCTCGACTTCGTCGATGATCTCGTTCAGGTTGTTTTTGTCCTCGAAGACCGCGGTGGCGCTGTGGCTAACCAAGTTGACGTCGATAGTCTTCATCCAGGATTTCTTCTTAAGGGCTTCTGTGATTGTGCCGACACAAGAGCTGCAGGTCATGCCGCCGATGGAGAAGGTGGCTTGCCATAGGTTGGTCGAAGTCGAGCTACCGTCTTGGGTTTTTGATGGAAATTCTTCAACTTGTTCAACCTCTGCCTCGTATCCAAGTCCCTCAATAATCTTGACTAATTCTTTGGGGTCGTAATGTGTGAGGAACTCAACGGAAGCAGTTCGAGTAAGCAAGTTGACGTTGGCTTTCATGACCCAGTCCTTTCCTTCGAGAGCACTTGTAATTTTCCCAACGCAAGAACTGCAACTCATGCCGTTGATAGAAAGAATGGCTTGAGAGATCTTGGGTTGTTGAGGAGAGTCCACAACAACCAGGGAGTGATGTGAAACTTCTTCCTTTGGTGTATCGCCCTCTTCGCCTCGGCATTGTTTACAATGATCGGCGTGTCGCGCCCGTAGGGTTTGTGAGTCGACGGCAGGAGAGGATCGTGTCCATCTCTGAACAGCACTGGTGAGCCAGGACATGGGAAAATCATCGTCGGATGAGCCGCGTGATACTGTTGGATGGAGGTTTTTCGGCTGGTCTTGTATTATGCTGTCCACCTCGTAGCCTGCATCCGCAAGCGCTTTGGAGATGGTGAATACATCGAGGGCTGGATTGTGTTCGACGGTGACACTTTGGGAGACGATGGAGGTTTCGACAGAGGATGGTTTAGGGCTTAGGCTGTCGAGTAGCTCGGCTACGAAAGATGTGCAGGTAGGGCAATGAATATTAGGGATAAGGAAGGTTGTCGTTCGTAAAGACGATGGCTGAGGTTCTTCCGCCATAGTTTGTAATGTTATTGTTGACTGGTTGTGCTTGGGTTCGACTAGAGCCTATGCTCGCAACTTAATATATAGAATACAAGTGTCTAGAATTTATAACTGATTAATAAAAAAAGACCGGAATGGTTCTTTCGAGTACGATCTCGTGTCAGAGGCTTTCCATTGCATTCCCCAGCCAAGAGACTTGCGTGGTTTGTGCTACCAATTCCAACCCCAGACCAATAAACACGACTATACCACGTTGGGGTGTAGTGTATCGGATCATTCTTCATACTGTGTGGCTAGGCCTTTTTGAGAGATAAGCGCACTCGAACTGCGTTAGGCGCTTTCTCATGGTGACGTAGCGAGTGATTTGTGCGACCCGGAGGACATGCTAACCTAAGCATGGCGTGGCCGAGACCTGAATTTGGGGTGGCAAAACCCAATCAAACTCAATCTGCTTTTGCGACTACCGAGGCGGCAAGGGGCCGGATCTGCACTTTTCCGTTTGTAGCTAGGATGATTGAAGCTCCAAAAGACGTTCCTTGCTTAGCACTGACTGTATGGGCTCATCTGCCAGAAAATATTACGACCCATCCCGACTCCAGCTGACTGATAGCTCGCCAGTCAGTTTAGCCGATCTGGCAAAATTCACTCTTCAATGCAACCCATCCTTATGCCACCTCGAAGTGTTAAGTCAGCATTTCAACATGTCGTGAAAGGAACGTAGAACGAGGCATGAAGATCACTCGGGGTCATTATGCAAGCAAATCGTCAGTCCTTACGCAACGTCTTTAGATCATCACGAGCACCCCATTTGTTTCCGTTTATACTAACGTACGCTGGTCAATCAGACACGACCATCTCGAGAGTGTCTTTGCTACGTTGCTACTGTGATATCACAAAGTTCCATCGCGAGGCTCACTCGTGGAGTACAAACAAGCTGTGTGGAAGTGGGAATCGGCTCGGAAACCGGCCAGCATGCATACCGTAGCAGTGCGTGAGGTTTTGAGGCATTCTCATGATGATGGGGAAGACAGGCCAGCAATTACCTGTCTCATTGATCTAGAGACGTACCGTCAAGCTGACGATTGACGAAGGCGCTCAAATATTTGATGATGTGACGTATCAGCTACAGGACTAGTTTGGCGAATGCAGCAACAACGGCATATGATATGAGAAGAAATTGACCGTATCTTTCCGAAACTATAGAAGTCGGGCGCAGAACGCTTTTCCAGTCATTGTCATTTGTCATAGCATAATGGACACTACAAACAAGTCTTCATTGCTATGAAGCTCGCTTACAGAAAATAGGTCGTCATTCTAGTGAATAGTCATGATGGTAGTCTCACACGTAAAATTGTACATCTCCGCCATTGCCTTGCTATTAGACTTGTGACCAGTACAGCCTCGTACAGGTCAAGGCGTGAAGCTTACGAATTCCTCTTGGTCTGAAGCCGCGGGAGAGAGCTTTGCCTGGATCACAGCTGTTGAGGCACTGCAGCAAGCCATTTGCCTGTAGCGCCAATGGCTCGTCGACAAATTGATCATGCTCATAGTCATCTTGCTAAAAACCCATTCGGGTAGGTCTAGTGATGTGACGTTCCTTCTGTGAGAAGCCCCCCACCACCCGCGATATTCCCTCATCCACGCGCAACTTGAGGTATGCTCAACTGACCGCACAAACCACGCACACGTCCCGAAATGGCAACCAGAGAAACCTTCTGAGACCCCTAGGAGCAACCAGAAGCGATTGGATGACCGGTGAATGTTGCGATGGACTCGATGACACACCAGGCTGTTTGAAACCGATGAGCGTTTTGTGTGAGTCATTCTAATCTTCAGGGGCGGTAATGAGTAGCGCCTCATGCCCCGCAAGCTGGCAAGCTGTTTATATATCAGTGTCTCCTTAATATTTTTAAGTCTGCTCCAAGCTTCTTATGCTGCCTTAAGAACTACACGTTCAGTTTTAGCAATACTTTCCATCAAGCATTTTCACCATTCAAGTTTCCACCGTTTTGTTCCAACTATCTATCGCAATGGTATCCTATCAGTACGACGTCAAAATGGCCTGCAATGGTAAGACTCGTTAGCGTAATCACACGAGGAGGGCTAACAGAACAACAGGCTGTGCGACAACAGTGAAAAAGGCTGTGAACGCCCATGCAGGCATAGAATCGGTGGAAACGTCGGTTGAAGAACAAAAGGTCACAGTGATCGCCTCGGACGATCAGTCATTCGAAGCTATCCGAGCTGTGATCTCAAAGTCTGGGAAGGTTATCACGGGTGGGAGAGAGTTGAAGGATGGGGGCAATGTCGAGATGGCATTGTAGTTAACACTACTGGGAGGTTGTCAATGGAGTAATACATAATACAGACTGCCTTCTGTATCGAGCTAAATTGTATACTTCTCCTTCTTGTCTGTTGACCTAGACCGGTTCAGAATATAATACTGCAGGTTCGCGATGACTGCAAAGACCAAAGTGATTGTAACAAGAGCTAAGATGGCGACCCAACCAGTCCGATACAAAGGTGCGTCCTGTGATGGAAAGAGCTGGCTACCAATAATACCAGAGGTGTTGGCTGACATGATGAATACAGCCATCGTAATGGCACGTTCGCCTGCTGAGCCAGCGTTGAGAGCCATCCAAGAGCCGTTTAAGGGGTCTACTTAAGGTTAACAAATAGCTGGAGTGAGCTCGGGGACTGCTTACGTCAATTCTGGGCAAACGCAAGCGCGCATGTTAGAACTGCAAATCGAGCCTATTCATTGCTAGACTCGGTAAGCAGATGGTTGCCCAGCTAAAAAGAGAAAGGTGTTAATCTCATGCTCCTCGAATTGCCAGAGTCCAAGTACCGTGAAACACCAGAACACCAAGAGAGCCACAGCCGCCACGGGCCCGCGAATACGAAGCCGATCTCTGGAAACACAATGCAGTTAGACAGAGTACATCTTATCCATGTTTAGTAAAACTTACGCTATTGTTCCGGTACAATATGTTGACTATAAAGAGAATCCAAGGACCAATAGATGCCATAGCGTTTGATTTGCGGCGCTCATATCTAAATGACGACGAGAGTAGGACCGTACGCAAACATGGTTATGGTGGGAGCCAGACCAGCGATCTCAAAGATGACATGCGGAATCAGCTTCCAGTTGGTCAACTAGCCAATTTTCGAGTCAAATCTTTGATTATGTGGCGATTACCAGAAACATACCACATTCTTCACTTCTTCTTTGCTGATATTAGGCTTGGCTTGAAGCTTGGTTGGATCATCGCGTATGATTCGTTGAGAGATGATTTGGGCTTCTCTATCATTAGAGGATCGGAAGCCCTGAAGGGAGACGGGATTATAGGTGGATTTCGGAAAGAAAGAAAAGAAAACGAATCCTGTTAAGACAGTAAAGACACCCTCCAACTAAGCAATTTTAGACTGGACCGTATAATGAATGGGACATGATAACTTACAACGAGAAGCCATCGCCAGCCGGCCAGACCACGGACACCTCTCATTTTTAGACTGAATTATGATGTTAGTCGACAAAGAGAGTGGAAGGGTGGTATGCCATACATTACATAGGCAATGAGGCCTGAAGAAGCAGATGCTGTTTGATTCCCGACAAAGAACAAGGAAAATCTCTCTTACTGGTTTCATCGTCTTTGTACCATCCGATAATCGTATATAGGCCCGCAGGGATAAATCCAGCCTCAAATAGCCTAACTATTCTGATGAGAATACGCCTGTGTTAGATCCAGGAAACGTATTTACCCCAGAAGCAGTCGCGTGATCAAGAAAACTGGGAGGCCTTTCTGGAAACCCTGGAAAGTAGCAACAAGACGCCTGACCGATGACATGAAGTAAGCATCAGCCTGGTCTCACGTGTTGAATATTGCTTACCATGCAATAATCTGAGTTCCTATTCATAGTGATGGCCCGACGGGATAGAGGACAAATTACTGGGAATCTCGAGGCGAGTCAATGAGATACGATCGAACGCAACCGGAGATAATCACCTCAAGTAAGACAATACCTAAAGACAGCAACTGGTGACCGATACATCAATAACAGACCTCAAAGATTTACGATCTCACATTAGGGGTCCTCTGAATAAGCTAGATTTTTCAACGCGACTGTTTGAGGCATACCCCCTGAGAAGATCCTTGAACTCGCAATAATCGTGCATATTGCGCCATCATATCAATATAAGGTATAATCATCAAGCGCGGATAGTTGCCAGAATTGCGCCGATATTAAGAGGACGACAAGGTATTTAGTAGGCCACAGCATTGGAGGAATTATTGTTCCAGACCATTCAGGTATTCTGCTCAACTGGAATAAACACCCAGCTCAGTCTCTCACTATGGCTCATCTTGAAGCTTTCAAACATATCTCGCCCGACTCAGGCTGTCATACGGTTATGCATCCATGCTTCAACCCAAAGATTAAGGACTACAAGCCTCCCGACCCCCCTTTGACGGCGGTCCCTCCTCCCCGCGATCGCGCTGGCTTTGCAGACCCAGAGAAGAAGAGTCTGCTGGCTGCGGCAAAGAAGTCTGATCTCACCGAATCGATTGAGTCCATACTCGAAGGTGTACAACTGTCGCAGTTGACATCAGCTCAACTAAAAGAACTTGCTCTTCTTGTTAGCGAGCGAGGAGTCGTGTTCTTCAGAGACACCAGGATCTCACGACAGAACAGTAAGAGAAGCTGTTTGGACACTAATGTTAACCTTAACCCTGCCTAGAATGACCAGAAGCATTTCGTCATCAAAGGAAGTACAGATGACCATAGGGAAATCGATGTCTATACCCTGTGGGCGTTGAATGACTGGCATGCAGATACGTCGTTTGAGATCAACCCCCCTTCGTACTCGATGCTTCGCATGGAAGAACACCCCGATGTTGGCGGAGACACTGCCTGGCTTTCAATCTACGGCCTCTATGATGCTTTGAGCGACTTGTTCCATATGGCTGCATATTTGCTGGCATCCTGGAAGATAAGATAAAGGACTTCTTTACTTATCATCGTCACTCATCTGGCGACCACCTTGTTTGATAGAAATGGACCGTCGGCCCAGTTGCCATGTGGGACAACAGGTGTACTCTGAATCGAATTATTCTTGGGCGTTACGATGCCCCCCGACGGGGTATCCGTACCACTGTTTCCAGCGAAAAGCATGAGTAAGTCTCCTGCCTATCAATTCTATCTCTGCTTCTTCCTCTTAGACTTGCAAGCTAATATGATCAAGCTTACTACGACCCCCAGAGCGAAGGAAAGGATCAACGCGAGCAGCGGCTTAGGGTAGAAAGGAAAGCTGAGCTGGAGCAACCATGAAAAGTCCTAGATTTGATAGAGCTAGCTTAGTACACATGTCATAGCGACATATCAATAGAACATCAATGGAAAGTATCCTAGAGCCATAACTGCATATTCATTTGGGTCAGAATGGTGCTGGTTCATAAATCAGTCATTGGATCTGTGTTCGAGGCTAAGATCATATCTGGCCAGGAAAGTCCAGTTAAGGGTTTCCCGGCCTGTATTCCACGCGTCAAGGGCACAGCCAGCTTGATCGGTCGAATGAACTTCTTCATTGACTCCGAAGACTGCATCTCTCCTGGCTTTTTAGTTCGATGAAATGTATCTATCAGTCTGTCTGTCTAGAAACAAGTACTACTACTTCCAGTAGGAGATATGTTTAGCAACAGAGGAACGCAAAACTTTTTATTCCATCTTTGGCACTGATCCAGACAGTCAAACCTTTTCTTCAGTTATCCATCAATAAAATTGTTTCAGTCTAGTTTATAGGATAGTGGCAAGTCGCAGTTACAGGTTACGCATACCGAAACGACGAAACACCTTGAATCATTATTTTCAATGACGACAACTCATTAACTATTTGAAGAAAAGGGGCGTTTAGTAAAGCATTGTTATTAGCATGTCGCACTTGCTTCAATTAGACTAACCTACTCGGAAGCCACCACGTCTGATCGCAGGGTTGCTCTTCTGTCAAACGTTGTCTCTCCGATTCTCTTACTCTTTAACTTTCCTCTTCAGGATCCGGCGCGGGTGATACAAAGAAGCGGAGCTTTCTACTAGACGAATGACAGGGAAGCTTGAGGGAGGAGATGTGTTACTAGGTTCTCAAATAGACTGACATTCTATGATCTAATTGTAATTAGGGGTCCTGAGCATAAGAAATATTTTACATCGAACGATACCATACTCGGAGCATAGCCAAAATCTAAAACTGATGCGGTGCCGGTCACTGCGCCTTCTTTGTTGCCTTTGTCCTCAACTTCATCAAAACATACACCAGGCCATAGGATGAAAACACAAAGACCACGACAATAGCCGCGTCCCTACAAGCGTAATAAAAGTCCTTGAGGTTCAATGTATACAGATAGTCAGCACCTGATGTGTACTGACAGACGCGGCAGTCGCTCGTAGCATCCGGGTTGAGAAGATTAGATCTGGAGCCAACGCCCCGGAGATAGCTAGATAGGAACTCGGTACAGCTTTCGTTTGCCGGAGGGTTGAATATGGCAAGCTCTGACTCCGTGCCTTCGATGGTTTTGTCGAAAAGGGCAAAGTTGATCAAAGAGCCCATGAGATATGTGAAAGGGTTCAGATAATAGATCCAATATCGCCAGAAAGCTTGAAGTTGAGAATAGGGGACTAAAACGCCGCAGAAGGAGATTATAGTGCTGATAATAAGGGGATTTACCATGGAGGCAAAGATGGCGTTTGGCGCGTAGGCAGCGATGAACTGGCCGATGCCAGTATAAAGGAATTCGTACATGATCATGACAAAGAAGATACCGCCGGCCTTGTTCGCATCTGTAGGGAAGCCAACTGTAAAGTAGAAAGTCACGAAGTAAAAGAAACCCGAGATGATAAGGTAAGGTATTTCTAATACAATAAGACCCGTGACAAAAGGGACCCAGTGGTATGTCTTGGACTTCTTCTCCCTGATTTCAAATATATCGCGACGATCGATAAAGACAGGCTGAAGTTGGGCAACAACTCCGGGAGCCACGAAGATAAAGTTGAAAATAAAATCACGTGTTAAAAGTCTAGAAGAAGCTACACTATGACCCCGCATCATGAGAAATTACACATCCAAACATTAATTTTCAACTTCCTAAAATACAACTATAATGCCTTATAATCCTAATTCTTTTGGTGCTAAAATAACTAAAAATCGCCGGCCTAATTAAGAATTTACTCCTAAGTAAAGAGCTACAATAGTGGCTAAGATATATGCTAGGAAGTCAACTACCTAAGTTACAAGGGATTATAGGACCACATTAGGCATAGTATCTAAGACTAAAGCCCGCTTTAAAGAACAATATAATAACGCCTTATAAAGCCATTAAGGGCGCCTAAAGAAGCTCACGGAAATATAGATTATTTATATTAATTTATTTATTAATCGGCACCGCGAGATTACTTAGGATAAAGCCCTTACTAAGTTAGGTATTAAAATTAGCAAATCGATACTTTAATGACATATAAACCGGTATTAGCGCCGCAAATAGAGGTCAAAAAAGCATATTATGTTAAATAGTTAACTTATAAAGGAACGCTTAAAGCATGCCCGGTATTAGATTCGCCGAATTAATAATTATCTATTAGTAAATTACTCCTTTTAAGAGTAAGGTTTATTACTAAGTCTCTTTAGATTTGCTTTAGTAATAAAGTTATTATCTAGAATGCCCTAAATAACCCTAATAAATAGATCTTCCGGCGACTAATTAAGCGATACTATAGGGATCTTATTAATATTTAATTATATAGAAAAGCCACTATCTTATTAATGCTTTAGGCTAGGATTATAGGAAGGAAGAAGACTAATATTATTATTATAAAAAGAGACAAGATAAGCAATAGCAATAGGTTTATAAGCTAGAGCTATTAAGAAGCTCTAGAGGAAGGCCTTCTTCCTTTTCTCGGCGAATTCGAACTTTTTTAATATAATAACGCCCATATTTATACCTTATAAGATACAAAGGATTGGCTTTATGCCTATAATATTGAAGTCATTAACTGGCCAGCTCACTCGCCTGATTTAAACCCGATTAAGCACCTTTAGAAGGCTCTTAAAGCTAAGCTAAAGAGAATGCACCTAGAGCTTTCCCGGCTTAAGAGAAATAAAGTAGATATAGCTACTTTGGCACAATGGATTCGTGATGCGTAGGCAGCCTTGCCTAATAACTTGATTTTGAAGCTCATAAAGTCAGTTAAGAACCGACTATATGCTGTTATTCGTGCACAAGGCTGGTATATAAAATATTAAACCTCTCTTCACGGGCTATAGAATGATATAGATTTTATTTAATTATCTCTTTAATTAACTCTGCAATTGATGATTTCATCTTATGGTTGAAAATCTGGTATGTCATGCGGTGCGGGGGTTCTTCCAGACTTTTGACTACTAAGTTTAGTTAAGGAACGGGCCGCAGCATGCTAGGAAGGGAAGAACTAGAGTGGGTCACCCCCTAGTGGCCACACCCCTATCTGGCCACCTGTCCTTATTCCTATATCGTGAGATATATAGCTTAAGATAACATATTATTCTGCAACTAAGTTAATTCTAATTGACTTTAAATTTTAATTATAGATATTGCTAATAATGGTAATAAATTTGTCTTAAGGAAAGCTCTCTAGGAAGCCAGATCGTCGAACCCTAGCTAAGGTGCTCGTAATAACAATCTCAGCCGGTCTTTATTAAGACATCGAATTGCAGGCCATATATCTTATTAGGATATATAAAAGAAGAATTAATAACTTACTAATCCACAAAAGAAAGACCTTATTTAATAGATTTTATTAGAAGAAATAGCTAGCTAGGCTCCTATAAAGAATATAATAAGATCTCTTATAGAGCTAGTTATTAAGGAGGCTAGTTAGATAAGACTACTTAATATAAATTAGGTTAATAAGTTTATTAAGCGGCATAAGGAGATTAAAACCAAGCTAGCTTAGCTTATTAAGGCCTTATATATGCATTCTATAATAGAAGATGCCCTCGAGACGCATACCCTATGGCTTGACTATGTTATTAATACCCTAGATATAGGCATAGACCGTATATATAACGTCGATAAGATTAGTGTTGCTAAGGGCAAGTCGGATGCTAGTCTTATAATAGGAATAGCTCTAATAGCTTATTCTAAGGTTATAGGCACGGATTTACGCAAATAGGTATTAGTTCTTAAGTATAGAAGCGCTGCTAGAGTTAGGATATGGCCTTATATGGTGTTTTTAGGAAAGAAGGTCAATAGGTAGTGGTTTCTAAAGGACTTTCCTAACTAGGCTTATATAAGCACTCCGTCAAGGTAGTCGAACTTAGAGATCTTCTTAGAGTAGTTTAAATTATGCTTCTTGCCTTCTATAATACTATTATATCCTTCCCTTTAGCATATCTTAATTCTTAATAGTTATAAGAGTTATCTAATGCCCTAGATTATCTATAAAGCCTAGAAAAATAAGGTATATTTTATATATCTTCCGTCGCATTTATTATATATTATATAACCTCTTAATATTGGTGTTTTTAGGCTATTAAAGACATACTTTTATAAGGAGGCTCGTCAATATGCACCCTTTATATTATTAATAGCTATATAAAAACAACGCTTCCTATTAGCTTATAAGATAGCTTTAGAGAAAGCTCTAATAAAGGAGAACATCTAAGCAGGTTTCCAGGGTTCTAGGGCCTATCCTATTAACCTCTAGAAGCTGCTAAGCAAGGTGGTTTATATTAAACGGCCTCTATATGTTTCTTCACACCTATATACACTACAAAATCAGCTCTCTAACTATAAGTTAGGGTTAGAGATACTCTTTAATACACTATAAAGCTTATAAGACCTTTAAACCTCACTCTAGCCTACAGTTAATACTATTAATTGTGACCTTTGTGCCTTAGTTAGCAAGGCAGGCAAGGCCTTTAACTAAAAGAATATAATTATAGCAGAATTAAAGGCTAAAAATAACTTCCTAAAGAAAAAGCTAGCTTTCTTAAAGCCTAAAGGAAAAAAGCCAGTTTAGAAGGATCTAAATATTGTATTTGCTAACTATGAACTAATTAAATAACCTTATAACGAGGCCATAAGGGCTGTTATAACCTCAACTAAAGTTAACGAACGTCAGCTTGCACAGGATGCATTAAAAATTACACAAACTGCAAAGGATAACATGTTTATTAATTGGCAGTTAAAAAAATCCAATTGAAGCTATTTTCGTTAAGAAATAATTAGGCCGATAGATTCTTCCAACGCTATCCAGCGGTTAAGATAAAGCTAACTAAGGAACTTAAAGCTATTTAGAAGAAGGCAGTTATAGAAAAACTCTTATTTCCTACTATAGCAGCCTTAATAACCTTATTAACCAGCTTTTAGCTAGGACAGCCCGTATCCTTAATATAGATAAGACGGGCGTTTAAGAGAAGGAAACCACGGGCGATAAGGTGGCTAGCATAGCACTTATAACAACTGCTAAGGTTATAAAGTCTGATCCGTTGCCTTAAGTAATGATTCTTAAGTATATTAACGCTAAGAGAGAACGACTGACCCCTTATATAGTCTTTACCGGTCAGAACGTCTAAGGCTAGTAGTTTCCGGAGGAATTCCCTAATTAGAAATACAATTTAACCCCCTTAGGCTAGTCTAATAGTTAGGTCTTCTAAAAGTGGTTTAATCTAGTCTTCTTGCCTAAAACTAAGCCTTAAGACCGTAATCTTTAGCATATTTTAATTATAGACCGTTATAAGACTTATATTATAGCTGAATTTATAGTTAAAGCTGTGAGGGTGTTGACTAAGC
>JABFEV010000616.1:0-35017 GCA_013618395.1 Fusarium domesticum | reverse complement strand
GTACAACAACAGTGTCCCGGTCCGGAAGCGACATATTTAGTACAAAATAATAGTTAAGCGGTTTAAGAATTAATTATGGCCTTTTATCGAAACCAAATGACTTGAGGCTCCACCGCCTTAATTTCCTTGCCAGGGCCAACAACTATTTTGGGCCATGGTAAATGGAACGCATGGAAGCCTCAGTAGAAGGCCATGAACCCTGGCCCCCTTTCGCGAAATTAAGCCAAGCTCGGCCCAATCCACCCCCCATGAACAAGACCCACGGAGCGCATCTGAAGAAGAGGAAGAAAAATCAATATGGAGTTGAAATTCAATGAAAAAACGTCGCTACACCAAATGGAGGCTCGTGCTTCCTGGGGTGTAAAGCAAGGAAAATTGAAAGCAAAAGAATCAGAAGCCTGAGCGAGCCTATGGGAGATAAAGTGGAGTTGGTGGGCTTTTCTTTTTCTTTGTGAAATGGTCCAGGCGTTGGAATTGGTTGAATGACGTTTAAGTGATGGCTGTCATCTGAGCTGTCAAATACGTTTATACATCTGGAAAAGGAGATGATGACAACGTTAGGGAGGCAACTGGACCTTGTTATCCGTTTGAACGAATACATAGCTCCCCTCCCATATTGCTTTTCGTTCCAATGCACTGGTCGAAGAACAATAACATGAACAACATAAAAAAATAAAAAATAAAAAATAAAAAAAGGCAACAAAGAAGGCTACCTGAACAAATCAAGGATACCTTGTCACCGCTGCTCACACATATCGTGAACCATTGAAATATCTGGTCATCTGGGCTACCTCATGCACACACTCTTCTTTCCACACCCCCGTAGCCCCTGTTAAAATTGTACTACGTAAACGACACCTTTGTTTTTTAGTTGAAATTTCTCATTTTCTGAAGCTGACTGACAGGGCTGAGTGATGGCTGGTAGATGCTGACCGCCAATGATAATATTGAAAAACAACTTCTCCTCTTACCTGAGTGGATTCTCCATATCGGTGGAGGGATTCAACCGATCTTACAGTCATACTCCATGCAATACATACATTGGTAAAACCACCAAAAAAGAAAACCCCCCCCTTTCGCTCTGTCATAAGTTATTTTGTTGACCGCGATTTCCGATTGCGGGGATTGGGAAGGTCTGATCCATTAAGAAGGAGCCAATATAGACAGTCAGACAGACACGGAATTATTAGATTAACATTCTGGCTGCCCCAAAATTGAAACCTGTCACTGTATGTTTGTCTCGGTTATTGGTGACAGTGGAGGGTCCAACCCGACGAGACTCACACGCCCCTCCTCCCTCTCCTTTAGTAATATCGTGACACGTATGTGAGTCTGGCTTAGACAGGCGATGTGCAAAGCAAAGAGGGTTGCTTGTTCACATGCCATGTCCGGAGAGACGACGATAATAACAATAGTTGTCGTTTCAGGTCCATCTTCTGGAAGCCGCTTCGGTAGTGCTACTCATTAGGCTTTGTCCGCCCGAGCATGTATCAAATGAGCATGGCAAACACGGGCATGGCATCATTGACTGGAACTCCGGGCTTGGCATACCGACTGGTATGTGTTTACGGTACTTGGCCCTCGTTTTTCCCTCTCAGATGGTCTGGCACCCTCTGTAACGGACAAAGAACCCGACTTATTTTAGGTTGTTGTTCTCCTTGGTGCGCCGTTGCGTATCGGAGATTTGCCTTACGGGATGTGGTAGGTGGTGGTTGCTTTGTTTCTCGGCTGAGGTGTTACGGTTCCCAGGAATAGGTACTGCGTGAGAAAGAAGCCCGGGAAAAAGGGGACTAATACTGGTTAGAAGAACCGATTCTTCCAGTAATCTGAGACCAGTTCAGTTGATAGGCCTGACGAAACACCATCTCTGCCACCGCCATTGTTTTTTTTTATTTGTTTCTATTTTGTGCTGCGTGTCCATGTTTCGTTACCCTTCATTCGCTGCTGGGCTGTCGCTTGTCTGGGGTTTATAAGGTTTCATTTTCTCGCTTCGCAGGTGAGACCAAAAATAGCAAATCTCCAGGTGCAAGCCCTCTCTCAACGGCCAGCATGCCCCGAATCTGCTGTATTTCGGCCTCTATCCCATTCCTCTCCCATGTAATCCACTCCGCAGCCTTATTAAATCTGACCTTGTCTGTGTCCGTGTCCGCTTCACACAACTTTTCCGTGACATCAAACATTGTAATTGGGAATCCTTGTTGCAAAAAGTCAAGTGCAAAAAGACCGGGGGAGGGTGTGTGTAAGATACAGAGTTGGGGATAGCACTGTCATCGTGCATTTTGCTTTGGCTGAGGCTGCGCATTTATGTATGGTTCGTAGATGAATCAACATTTTCTGGATCGTAATCCCTACCTGCCAACATGGCTCTCCATTCCTCTGCGGTCTGTACTCTGCACTTTAGATCCTGGGGTTGGGGCATGCAGCTGTTCACAATGAGTCATAGAAGAGGCATGATGCTAGCTAGCCCTTTTTTTTTTTTTCCTTTTGTCGTCCTTCACCGATGATCCCGACCCAGCCAGAAGGTGACATTGCGGACTGCAGCCTGTTCGCCGAGGGTCTCGGCATTGAGGCTGAGCCAAGCGGTGGACTGTAGAAGATGGAACTTTTTTGCTCAAACGATGTTATTCATGCTGTGCCCCCCACGTCACGCGTCTGTTATTCACATGTTTAGGTGTCAACATCTACGGACGCTTTGAAAGCCACTTGTTTTGGGCAGAAATTGCCAACCTGAAGCTATCAAAGATCTGTGAATGGGGCAAATCCACTAATGCTGGGAGGTAGTGTTTGTCACGAGGTCTCATTGATCAAATTAATAGAAGATCCATTTGAGTTTCTATTCCTCTTCCAAAAAATCCCTACTTAGATCTCACCGCGATTCTTCCCAACTCATAAGACGGCCTTGGCGGCCCGTTATTCCAGTTCAGCGGAAGCGCACCATTCGAGACTGTGCATGAAGTCATAGGGGTCCTAATCCGTCCCCACAAGATTAGTGTGTCACGGTCGGTTATTTATTTTTCCAACTTTCGACACAATTTCCGCATGTTGTGTGTGCGTTTCGTCTTGACAAGGATGGTTGATGTTGCTTATCATTAATCTTTTTCTGTCGGAGATGAAATCATTGATTCTGTCATTTGGGGGAGTACGAGGTCTATGCTTCTTTAGGGCTTCTAGACCTTCCATGGTGCCCACTATTGGTTGCACGTAGAGATAGAACGCATCTCTATCCTTTGTCAAGATGGACAGCCAGGATTTGCGCAGCCAGTGGGTGCAGTTAGAGTTGAGTTCTTCCACGCTGTCCTTGATATGTAGCATTAATAATTAATACCGACTACGCAGTATGCTCCGGGTTCAAGTTTCAGAATTTATTCAATCCCTGTTCCATGTTGTCCGCTTCGATACCATCGCTGTGGCCGAATTGGCGGCGTTTTCGTTTACGAGGCGTTCGCCTATCGGCAAATACTACTACTACATAGCATGAGCTCGGACAGTCAGGCGCCACGAGAGAAAGGCATGTCCGAGTAGTTATTTCCGCACTCATTGGTCCGAGCCTTGGTGTATACTGTACTAGGAAGTGAGCTCGGCAATTTTTCTTCTAGAACGTTTCCCCGAATGTTACCCTGACGGGTTTAGTTTGACCCTTTCTCATCGGGGTCGCATGGCAGTATCAGGTTTGGATCTGCAATGCTGGTGCGCTTTTCTTTTGATCAAACTGATGTTAGGGTGGATCGAAAAATGAGAGATGTCACAACTGGGGGGTCGCAGCTAGACAGCACCTGAGCTCTGTCAACACCAGCAAATGGTTTCAGGATTAGAAAGATCTGTGGCATACAGCAGAGGGTCCAAAGACAGACGTGTTTGACATGCTGTAAGCATCATGCACATCACGTTGTTAATGTCAATGGGATCTGTCCTCTCGTGAACAGTCTAATCAAGGGCTCGAGCTTCATGAACTAAGACAAAGACCAATTGTTGGCAGTTCTTGCTGGCAGCCCGTACGTAGTACATGCATGTAAATTGATATGGGGCATGTTTGATAATAAAATGTTCAATGAATTCCCGCCACCCTAAAATCCAAACTCTGGGGCGCATCTCCTTCCTCCATATTGTGGAACGCTTCTGTTGGGAAATTGCATGAGCAAGCCCTGCATAAACAGGCGGTGACTATGACTTCCAGCTTTTGATGCTCTCTCCCTTCAACCACAATCTTGCATTTACTACCCACCAAAATCCAAATTCTCGCGCTCTTACAGACTTCCCTGTTTCGCAACGATTCGCGGTGTATACTACATAGTATCTCCATGAGCATGAGGGTCACTGCATCATCGATCTTAATCCTCCATCGATTTTCCTTGTTTCGATTTTCCTTGTTTCGATCTTGCTGTGCCCCTGACTAATGCAAGGTACCAGAGCACGGGTGGTGGCAAACTCGACACTAGCGGCTAGCGGCTGCCGACAATACCTTCCAACGGTTTTCTCTTATAGCCTTGGAAATGGACTTGGCGTTGCGACTGAGGCTGCGAAGGCAAATTTGAAAGGAAGACTGGATGATAAAAGTTCGTTCATTCGTTACGGAGCCCGTGGAGCCTGATCCAGACACTCTCATTACCACCTCATCCACCAACAGGAGTGCCACAATCGAAATAAATAAGCGAAAATTGATCATTGTTCCCCCCTTTTCTTCCTTTTGTTCTTCCAATCCGGGGTTTTCCAGGATGGTTCCTTCCTCCCCAGTTCCAGACCGTTGGGTTTTGATGAGTTTCATCTCCTCTCACCGACTCTCTGGGGAGATTATCGAGACGCGCGAAGTGGGATACGGTGGCAAAGCATCTCACAGGTGATAGAGACAATCGGTTGCCTCCTTTATTTTAGCTCCTTGAGGTCTACATGGACCGTGTGTTCGTTGATGATGAGGCATCAACCTTGACTGACGGCGTACGTTGTCGTCCGCCAACCTCCGTCGATCTGCCTTATGTGCCCAACAACTCCGTCACATCGTTTCTATAATTTGGTTTTCTCTGCTTAAGCGAGGTTCCCTCATCGACAAGAAATCATCGGTATCAAGCAAACGGCTGACTTGATAATACAATCATGTTCAATATTACTCGTACCATATTGACAACCACTATTACGCAGGGGCATCGACATGACTATCTAACACTTGACATCGATAATGCTTGTGACGATCAATCAGGTGCACCTTTCCTAGGTTGTCAAATCTCTTCAATACTACGTCTTGGCCAACAACCCACCTCCTATTACCATCCGTCATTCTAACAAAGGTCGTCTGACATAATGTTACCACGGAAGACCACCGCTTTCGCCAACCTGTCCGATTCAGTTCCGTCCTGCCGGGATCCAACGTCCCTGCACAGCTGGAGAGCGGCCCCTGCATCTGACGCTGATCGCACCGCAGGTGTCTGCCACAGTGCTACGTAGTTGTACCAGTAGTACGTGATTCCCGTCCCGATGGAACTGCTGACCATCCCGTCTCAGGCGTGTTTTGGGCTTGGATGAGACTGTCCTAGTACCAAAGCACGTAATATTCAAGGTCAGGGGTGCGTGATTAGCCAAGACGGCCACTCGCTCATGGTCACGGAGACGCCGTGCCTCGGCTCCCCATATGGTTGAGGGGAGCAATGGCGGCCGCCAAGATGGCACTACTAGACACCTATCAGAACAACGAATTGGAGGTGTGGCTGTTCATCGCAACCCACTAAAGCTCAGGCTAGCTTTGTCGCTGCCCCCGCCTCCTCCGCTATCTTTGCAAACCGTTGCAATTTTCAATTCCGTTCTCCAGGCGAGCTGGTCATGGTCAGTAGTTTGGGTGAGACTGGCCAGGGCAGCGCTCTTGATTGGATAAATCAAGACAGTGGCTTCAGTTGATAGTGGCAGCCCGCGAGGCACGATCAGCCATCGACGCCTCCGAGACTACGCACTTGTGGGTTTGCTGAAACAAATACCCAATAACTAGCTGGTACATGTGTATACTTGAGTCTTCAGTACCCGTGGCCTTGAGGCTCGGGGCAGCTTCATTCATTAATTGTTGCCTACGCCTAACATCAGCGTCATGGCTCGGTTGGTCCCAAGCTCTGGCTCGTGCAAGATGGGTCTAGTTGTCAGACCCAAACTCTCGGATCCAAGAGAGGAAACAAGTTTCTCTATCAGTTTTCGTCCAATATCGATTCGTTTCTCTCCATGCATTTGTGCGGACGTCATCTTATGGTTAACCGGCAGTGGACGCGTAATGAAAAGGTTCAACCCCGCTGATAGGGAGTTTCACAGATGTTTAGCTATGATTACCGGTGCATACTGTACGCGCCTGTGATGGCCGAGTACAAGATCTCCAAACACAAGATTGACCAACAGCATCTTGTACGAACCACGAGTCCGAGGCCACAAACCATATCGCCGCTCCAGTGCAACCATATATGTACTGTCTCAGTTGCAAGTGCAGCTATCAAGAACCATTCATGGTCGTGACCTGAATGGTCCCTGGCATTAGTTGTTGTTCCCAGTTCAGCCAGTCCCATGGCTCAGGCTCCCGGACTGACCATGAGGAGTCCAACACCAGAGCACACACAAAGGGGGAAACGCAAGGCTGCCACAAATAGCCCACTGCAACCAGAGCTACGCCATCGCAAGCCCAACAAACAGGCCATGTTCAAGCCATGGGTTCAGGGGGCGCATCCCTTTTTCCACGTGGAAAGCCGAGGTACATAGCAAACGCATCGTCTCCCTCTTTTTGATTGGTTTGGCGCGTCCTTTTCCTAATGACCGGCATGATTTAGTCAGCGTTGGTTATCCTCTAGGGTGGACGGAACCCCGTTTGTTTGGCCCTCCCTACTCTACTGGTGAGGTGTTTGTGCCATGCTATCAGCTCTGAACTTCGCAGGCTGACCTCAGACATGCTTTATCTCGGTATGCAAGACACTGTCAGAGAGGTCCAGGTCCAGGCCCAGGTCCATCCTTTAGGTTGATTTCTAACATTAGATCCAGCTGAAAAAGTCTCATCTACTCCTGCAGCTCACGACGGCACAATCTCGATAGTTCAGCCTTGGTCGTCTTTTACCCTGTGGGAAGGAATAAAGGGAGAAGGATGTGGCCTCGGCTGAGGAAATTTCCCGTCCATGGCTATTGACTTTCTTATTACATTTTAGGAACCATGACAACGTTCACAATGATAACGTCGACTAGCTCAACCATATTTTGAACTGAAATGATGCGAGTTTGACGTCGAGGCTAAGCCCGTTCCAACCAAGGTCTTTGATGAGTCGAGATTTGAGTCGATTCTTGATGATTGCCTAGTTGTATGATTGGAGAGGCTTGGATTTGGGACGATGTCACTCGACTATTTCCCGAGCCTCTTTCTTTGTCTTTCAATCAACTGCTTGTCAGATGAAGAAGCAGAGTGTTGCGATTGAAAAGCCACGTATAATGCTATGATTACTACTAGTCTACTACGTATTCTCTCGACGGCTCAACGTGCATGCATCGTGTCCTCTATCGGCCTACCGGACAACGCTTCGACGTCCGTATTCGTCCTTCCAGCATCAAGTAATGTTACTTGTCACGATAAATACCAGGAAACCACCATTAATAAAGGGTCGTTGGTAATACCACGTGCACCTCGGAGCTGTAGAGAAACCATAGCCAACGAACCAACAACATATTCCGAGACCTAATCAAAAGCCCGGGGTGTCAGAAAACGCACACAATCAAGAAAGATGCAGCAGGCCTGCAAGCGAGACAATGGGATATACTATGCACGTCGAAAATGAGTTGCTTCTCTACTACTATTACCTACTTGCAAGGCATAACCATGTCGGTCTTGTGCGCGACTTCTTCCGAACCTACTTGTTCAATTAAAGCATGCGTATAATCAACCCGCAGCTGCATGTTCTAATTTGCGACATATCCTCAATCTCGTGGACGACCCCGAGGCTTCTTAGGCTCCCTCTTCAGTCTGAATCCGTTGACGACTTTTCTGAGGGACGGCCTACGTGGTTCTGCTACATGTCAAACTGAACATGCATCACGGTCCCTTCTTTGACAGCCCCTATATCAATCAACAAGATGTGAAGGGCCTTGATCATCTCCCCCTCCCTCAAAGTCCTACAGAGGGACGCCCCCACCCCCCAAGACACCATTGCATGGTTGTAGACGGGTGGTCCTTCCAACGGGGTCCCCTGCTGTGTACTGTACCAGATCTATCCCGCAGGGGGCTCCAGTGATGCATCATTTGACGTTTATGGCATTCCGCACCAAGAGGCTCCGCGCCAAGTTGCCCAACACCTCCTATGTCCGTGGGAAGACGCGGCTGCTGCGGGCGCGGAGGGGAATATCATCTGAGATTGTCAGGATTCTGCCTCAGTATGCTAGGCGTCTCATGACAAGGCGCTGATAGTTTCTATCCTTGTTGATGTTTCACCTTGTCGATCATATTTACCATGGGGGAGTCGTCAACATGTTGATCGACGCACCCGTGTTGTGATTTCTCCTCCTATCATATTAATTATCCCCGCCCATTGGCAACTCATCTTGGCGGATGTGTTATGGGGCATTGGTTGACGTTGTATTAGGTTCTTGTGACGGTTGCCCGTTCAAGACTCACACGCCGGTATGTCGACATGAGGGGTTCCTGAGATTTAGGAACTACAACGTGCGACAATGCCTCAAGTACCTGAACATTTTTATTTTATTTTTCAGAGCTAAGAACCTGTACCTGAAGATCAACCACCACTAAGCCTTCTGGTGTTGCGAGTTTACATGCCCGCCTACCCTAGAGATAACTCGACAAATTTTAGGCTAATTCCTCCCCAAGGAAGAACAACCAAAGCACTGCTTATCATCATATACCAGTCACCCGATTTCTCCAGCGATCCTCCTCCTTCTCGATAATTACCTAACAGGCTGTCTAATATCTGCAACGTCTGGTCAGCAGACACTCTCCCCGCAGTAAGAACATGTCGAAGCGTGCATACACAAGACGAGGTGAGATGTCACCATGCTAGTTGTAAGAATATAACACTACTGTACCAAGTAATCAACCAACTACAACTAATTACACCGTACTAGAGCCCCATGTCCAGGACCACCACTGTAGTACTACTACTAGTTAATTACCTGCAGGCCGTTGAGACCAAGGCCTAGTCTAGATTATTTAACTCGGCTGGTTACTGGCTCATTAACCCCTCCCCCTCAACTCCCAATCATACGGCCGCTATCATCAATTGAACAATTGGCGGGGAGAGAGAGAGAGGAAAAACAGTCATAGTTGAGCAATCATGACAGCACGTTGCAGCAAGAGGGTGTTACGACAGTAGAGACCCTGCCGCAACGCCGCAGCCATCTATTGTTGGCGCGGGAGGGGGTGAGGGTCTCAACGCAACCCAAGCCTGCAGCAGTTCCCTTCGCAGCAGGCCATGCAAGAAATATGTACAACCCTCCTAGACTTGTGCGGTGGTGCCAACAAGATAAGGCTGGAAGGCTGAGAAAGCAAGAAGCAACCCAGAAAGACGCGTTTCCGACATGGTTACGGATACATCACACCGATATAATGGGGGCACGTGCTAGAAGCGTAAGAGAGAGAGAGTGTATGTGAGAGATACGAGCATCTGCAACATCCCGCTTTACGCCGCATTCTGCACAAGCTCGCCGACAAGTTCAAATGCAAATGCAAATGCAAATGCGAATGACTGACCGCTATACTTGTTTCCTGCCTGCCGAGATTTGGCATGCATGGGTGCTATGAGTCTAATGCCTTGATTCGACCCAGAAGATATGGGGACCCGAGCAAGGAGAGCGTGCTGTAGTATCGGTACAGAGTACGGAGTAGTACGACAAATGGGCCTGAGACGTGAGTCTTTAGTATCGACAAGGGCGGTGTGTCGTGACAGATGAGCACTACAGATAATAATAGTAGGCTGTGGCTACCATGAATGTGTGATATATGTGCGATTTGTTTGGAGAGGATCGATGCGATACCACGTAGTACAACAACAACAATATCATCATCATCATTATCATTATCATTCCCACTACCTCCCACCCACGGCGACTGAGTGTGTCCAGACACACGTGGGAGGAAACAATACTAGTGGTGACGATGAAGAACCCCCGAGAGGGTGCAATAATCTAGATACCACCACAGCACCCTAAAACCTCAAACACACCCTTCACGGCTCGGCACCAGCACCAGCACCAGCGGAGAAACGTGCCCGAGTTGATAACCAGGAGTGGGACATGTTGTGATAGCGCTCCCGTTGTCTCGGCTGGCGGTGCTGCAAGTTTTCGAATCATGACAGGGTACCGAAGATGGAGACGGGGTGAGGAACATGACGAACAAGTCCCAACGCCAAGAGGGTGTGCCGTCAAAGAATTCGATTCAACTTATCAAAGGACAAGGGTGAATGATGGAATCATGATCGAAACCACATGGTTGGGACTATCCTATGCATTCACCATCCTCCTCCAAAATTGGTCTGCTTCGTCCAGCGACAAAGAGTACAACGGAGCAATGTACTCACTCCTCGAGCATACATCTTCTGCCTTGGTCCTGTCATGAGACCACGACGCACAAGGTTACTTTGCTCGCCAGGATTCTCTGTCATCGAATCGATTTCGACAACCTCGATCTTCTAGGCTGAAGTGCCTATAAACCTTGTAAATTTGCACCCCAAACTCTTTCCCTCAGTGCCCGACTCCTTCTCGGCGGTTGCGGGGTTGGTTCGATACGATTGATGTACCGGTATTGTAGTAATCCCACTGCTTCTGGCCGAGATGCCTGGGATGGTGATCAAGCATGGGATTTATTCACACTCAGCAAGCTCCGCCTGCGGAATTGTGCCCACATGGTGCACTGCATGGTAGGTGACTCTATGATAGTTAGACAATCGAGGACAACCGACAAAATGAGCTAATGATGGTGACATTGTCCGTCACGGTCATTTGGCTTCCAAAAGTCCGAGATGCCCGGCCAGGGAAATGCGTTGCCAAGTGCTCAGTCAACTGTCCTCGGCAAGGCTGGGCAATGTTGTCGATAAGCCTCGCAAGACACGCAAGTCAAGTCGTCACCATCATTGAAAAGAACAGACAAGGATCAAGACCTAGTGATTCAAAGCATCGGGATGAGATTTCGTGAACCACCGTCGCTTCCGCATGAGAATTCTGTATGGCCACGAAACAACGCTCGCGGCCCAGTCAACCATGCGGTGAGCCCAAGATCGATAATTTCCAGATGGATCCCTTTCCAGTATGCAATGTGAGTAGTATTATCTGGAAACGGACGGTCATCTTTGGTTGAAGCATCGGGTTTATACCGAACCCCATGGTCGATCTCCATAACAGCCGTTGTCTCCGTCATTGCCATCATAGTGTTGCGGGCCACATCATCAGAATCCCAGTTCTACCATTGCTAGATGGTCTGTGTTCGGCCCACGGCGCGTCCACGATGCGAGCTTCAACGCTACAGGGGGAGGGGGGTCATATGCCATACTGGTAGCTGGAGAACACAGGCTACGTACAAAATAGTACGGAGTACTAGAACTAGATTGTAGATGCTTGTGCCGCGGCGTGGTCGACAACATGAAAAGAGAAGAGTCGTAACTTGGAAATAGCGTCGTGCCAAGTGAGCGTCTTCAGTACTCTGTAGCAGTATCGAATATGCCAACATGGGCGCATTTTGAGATGAAAGTTGATATTAAGATGAGCGCCAAGAGGCACCGTGGTTCGGTAACGGGCTGTGGATACTCAGCAGCCCGCCATGTAATTGATCATGTACACCATAATCATCAATTACATCGTGTAACCCAAGTCGACGATAATGATTCGATGCTGCATTTGTAACGCCACGAGCACAAAAGGCCTAGACCAGCTGAGAACTCAGCCATTGTTCAAAGAGAGGGGTGTCGACCATGTGTTCCTGGCCAACTTCCCTAACGTCGCAAGCTGAAGATTTTACAACATCATCACCTTGTCATTGCCAGATCATCCCCCGTCTTCAATCTGGCTAACGGCTGTACCCGCACCCGCTTCACTCAGCCAAGTCTTGTCAGGCCATTGATGCCTCGGACAACATGAACGGGCTGCTCGCCGAGACATTGACAGCCAAGTCCGTTATGGAAATTCCTGGCCGACTGGCACCTGCGTCGATGATATCCAGTTTTCCATCATGGCCTGCCCCTCTGGCCGCTCCTTTCCACTGTTGGTCGCGGCGCTGGCAGACAATTGGACCCCGCGGCCTGTTTCCCTCCTCTTGACGACTAGACAGAGCACCTTGCCGTAAATTGCGAATCCCTCGTATGAAACATCCATGGCCAGTTTCTTCTTGTCGTCCCCCTCATCGTGGGGTTTACTGGATGAAGCAGCCCGGGCTCGGTGCCGCTTGTATGGGGGTGCTTCCGTATCTGAGTCGATCTCGATTGCTGAAGCTGATTCATCGTCGCCAGATTCTTTGAAATCATCATCGTTCTGATCATAATCCGCTCTTTGTCGTTTGCTTCGTCGTGTTAAACCGGCCAACGGGATATCAGCCAGTCCAATGCCATCGTCATCCTCCTCCTGTAAGATAGGAACATGGTCAACAGCATCAACGTCAACAGCTGTAGTGTTTGTTTCGCCAATGAGTTTCCTAGAATTTGATTCCATTCTAGGAGGGAGCTTCTCTCTGAAATGTTTCGTCTTTGAAAGGAGTGAGTGACGTGTACTCGTTTCAGTCAAGAAGATGGAAACCTCAAAGTCATCTGAATAGCATTAGCGGGAGTTTGATCAAGTAGAAAGTATCAATGTACCTTCAATTACAACATCTTTTATACCCTTCTTCTTTGTACTCTTCTTTCTACCTCTCTCCTTCTCTTCATGAAGTTTTGGTAGGACGAGAGGCCTGATGCTTTCGACGACCCTGGGCAACACAGGGTTACGAGGATTGAGCAGCCATGATTGTGCCAGAGACGGATTATCAAGATAGATTCGACATTCCAATACTGAATATTTTGAAATTCTTAGGTAGCGTCGGACAGGCGCCATTGCAGTGGTGCTGAAAGTGTAGATGCGGAGTTGAGTTTGATGAGCGTGAATGAGAGGCAACTTCGACTATAATTCCTTCCCGTGTAAGCTCATTGGAATGTGCGATTCTTTCAGTGATGTAATGGGGCATCTTCCATTGTAACGCGCTCCGCGACACGCTACTCTACCTACGTCGTAGGTGGTGCAAGGGACAGTGGATCCTCAGCCTTGCAGCTGCCCAGGCTCCAGAACCGCCAATTGGTGGCTTCTACTCAGTGACACCAAAATTCTTCCTCAGCCGCGTCTCGTTAACTCACCCTATCGTAAGACGTCACAGTCACTGCAGAACCTCGATTTGGATCTGGAGCTGTGCGGTATGCTTCTGGATACATCATGTCGAAATCCTGGAAGTCGACTCTGAGGTTACCTCGGTCGAGCTTTCCGTAAGCTACTTTGAACAGACTAAGCTATTCTACAGTTAGCTGACACGATCACTAGTGCTCGCCCGAACCCCAAGCTTCTTCAGCAGCATCTTCGCCAATGTACCGACGAACTCTACGAATGGCAGACAAATCAGCGAAGCGATGAAAAGCCATTTGTGCTCCACGATGGTCCTCCGTACGCCAATGGCAACCTCCATGTTGGCCATGCTCTCAACAAGATCCTCAAGGACATGATCGTAAGAGTCAAGGTGCAGCAGGGAAGGAGAGTCGTCTATAGACCTGGCTGGGATTGCCATGGTCTTCCAATCGAGATGAAGGCTCTTGGATCCAGCACCACGAAGGACCTGACACCGGTGCAGATCCGTGACACAGCTCGTCGCTTAGCTTCCAAAACAGTTAAAGAACAGATGAAGGGCTTTCAGTCGCTCGGAGTCATGTCTGATTGGGAAAAGAGATGGACTACAATGGACAGAGCATTTGAGATTCGGCAACTGAGGGTTTTCCAGAATCTGGTGCGTCGGGGTCTTATCTATCGCAAACACAAGCCAGTGTACTGGTCGGCATCCTCGCGTACTGCGCTCGCGGAGGCCGAATTGGAATATCGAGACGACCATGTATCAACTGCTGCCTACATCAGGTTTCCAATTGTTTCCGATTGGTCTTCGGTTCCTGGGCTCGAAAAGCTTAAAGGAAACCTCTATGCAGCTATCTGGACCACCACACCCTGGACTTTACCAGCAAACCGTGCGGTCGCTGTTCACAATGATCTAGAGTACTCCGTCATCAGTACTGGCTCAGAGTTCTACCTGGTCGCCGCAAGCCGTGTCGAGGCCATGCAGAATATGATACCCTCACTCGAGGTTGTCGTTGACTCGATTCCCGGATCTCATCTCAAGGGTTTGGAATATCACAATACGCTCCGTGGTCGGTCATCACCTGCACAACCTATCATTGATGCGGAATTTGTCACTTCAGACTCTGGTACCGGCCTTGTACACATCGCTCCCGGACATGGACAGGATGACTATGAGGTGTGCTCTGAGCATGGTATTGAAGCTTTTGCTCCTATTGACGATGGTGGGTTCTTTACCAAAGAGGCATATCCCGACGATCCTGAAAAGCTCACATCCGCCCCTTCTATTCTCGACGGTGCCAGTCAAGCAGTCCTTGATCTCATCCAGACCGATGTAATTGGAACACATAAGTTGCGGCACAAGTACCCCTACGACTGGCGAACAAAACGACCAGTCGTAATTCGCGCCACAGCCCAGTGGTTTGCGGATGTTGGAAGCATCAAGGAAGACGCACTGGCAGCACTTGGCAATGTTCGATTTGTCCCTGAAGGTGGCCGTGTTCGCCTCGAGAGCTTCATCAAGGGTCGCAGCGAGTGGTGTATCTCCCGACAACGGTCTTGGGGAGTTCCCATTCCAGCACTGTATGATGAAGTTGGAAACGCCGTCATGACACCGGATACCATCGACCATATAATCTCTGTTATGCAGCAGCGTACGTCTTCTGCGTGGTTCTCTGACAGCCCCGATGACCCGGCCTGGATCCCACCCACTTTAAGCGGCAACTATCGACGAGGCACTGATACTATGGACGTTTGGTTCGACAGTGGTAGCAGCTGGACCGAGACCGAGGGCCCTGCGGATGTTTATCTCGAGGGATCTGACCAGCACCGAGGCTGGTTCCAGTCCAGCTTGTTGACTTATGTTGCTACCAAACAGTCTGAAGGTCAATCGGGCAATGCTCAGGCACCTTTCAAAACACTCGTTACCCATGGTTTCACGCTCGATGGCCAGGGTAAGAAGATGTCAAAGTCGATTGGCAACATTATTGTCCCGGACCAGGTCATGGACGGCAGCCTTCTTGGTCCCGTCAAAGCAAAGGGCAAGGGGAAAGATGGACAACGATTTGATAGCCTTGGCCCAGACGCCATCCGTCTGTGGGCAGCAAGTGCTGATTTTACGAGTGATGTGCTCATCGGCCAGACAATTCTCCAGCCAGTCCACAACTCCCTCATCAAGTATCGGACCATTGTGAAGATGCTTCTTGGATCTCTCAACCAGCAAGCTCGGCAGAGTCCATTGTCAAAATTAGACCAACTGGCCCTGGTCCGATTGTCGGACGTCATGTCGCAGGTGATGGATTCATACGACAACTATGAATTTCACAGGGCATCTAGTGTGATTAATCGATGGGTTGCGAACGATCTTTCTGCCTTCTATCTAGAGGGCTTGAAAGACCGACTGTATTGCGGCGATGGTGGTGGTATCCTAGAACCCATCTTCATCGGCTTCCTACGCATGCTGGCTCCGGTCACGCCCCTCCTCGTCGAGGAAGCTTGGTCACATCGGCCAGCATGGATGGTGGAAGACAGGTAAGTTGGATGCGATTGGTCTTAAACTTGTGTGGCGGCTAATCATTTCGACAGCATTTTGGAAAACCCAGCCAGACAACTATACAGCTCCCCTCTGATCGACGCTAGCCGGCTGACCATGCCGCAAGACGTGCTGAGAGATGACCTACCCATCATCTCGGAGGTGCACAGCGCTGTCAAGGCTACCTTGGAGCAAGCCCGCAGCGACAAGGTGCTGGGCAGCTCATTGCAATGTTCAGTTAGCTTGGTGGTTGAGGGCGATAAGGTCGCAGAGGTGCTCGAGCGATACGTTGATGAGCTTGATGCCATCTTTGTGGTCTCGTCGGTAGAGGTTAACAAGGCTCTACCTGAGGGCGCGGCCTGGACCTATGAGCAGGAGTTTGAGGTCCAAGATGCCAAGGTCAAGGTGCACATATCTCCCCCAAAGCAGGAAAAGTGCTCTCGTTGCTGGCGATACGTAGCGCCTGTGGAGGATGCACTCTGCGGGCGATGTGAGGATGTTGTCAGTGCAATGCCACCATCACCGTAAACAGAAGGGCTGTGTGAAAGGTCCAATGATTAAAAGGGAAAAGAAGGTAGGGAGTTGGGTGGGAGAGCCGATCAACGGCCATATTCATGTTGTTGCATGTGTACCCCTCCCCTCAGTGAGAGCCCCTCGGCTTGTACTATTTATTGTAAACTATTTGTTCATATTTTACTAGGAGGCCGGCCCTTTTGTTGCCGGACAAGATGAATAATTATTCAGGTATTCATAAAGGACTTGAAAACAATTGCACCACGAGGAGACAACTGGCCAACAGTCAATCCGCCATACTAGAATGACATGCAAGTCAAAAGTTGGGTCGTATGACGGCCCCTATTGTTCCAGGATTGCCCCTGAAACTCCCCTCATGCTCCTGTGTTCCTACATAGTAAAGTGAGACTTGTGAGGTCCTCCTTTGGGCGCGGTGTTTCTAAAAAATTTCATGTGATAGCGGCCAGCGTGTGAGTGATGAGTCTACGGCACGTGTCACAGCCACCACGTCGTCATACACTCTCTATCTGGGGTCTATCTATGTATAGATTTACGAGAGTGATCGGCAAAAGAGTGGAAGAAAGAAATGCCAGATCTTTAATTCTAGGTGTGAATCTGAAAGTCTAAGCAGAGCATGACGCGTTTAATGAAATTGTACAACAGGCACCAAACTCAAGTTGATGGAGCCTAAATATTGTGCCTCAAATAGTGTAATTATCGGGCTTCCAGGCACCCCGGTTTAGGAATAGGGCCCTGTAGAACAAGTGCATGGCCTACCTAGGGAAACCCCGTGACGACCCTTTTGACCACTGGGTTATTACGTAGTAGTATTTGAAGCAAGGGTCCATGCATTAGGTAATTCGGATCGCCTTCCACCTGCATCTGGATCCTTTCGTTTCCTGCTCCGCAAAATATAACGACAACAAAGACTTGAATATTAAGTGTTTATATCGTTACAGTTGTGGCTAATTTATGAGCTTCTAAACAATCAGGTTTTCGCTTGGCTGGACTACCATTCCACATCAGCCTCCCCCCCCCGCCACACGCGCACCTTTCGGTCATTCTCGCTAGAGCAGCCGAGACCATCGTCATTACGAACCACGAACCCGACCTCGGAGCCACGAACTATTACCTAGACTACCCAGTAGACTGCTACACCAACCCTGGCAAACCTCGTGCTTTGAATCGACACAAAGGGGCCCTCGAAAAGGCGAGAATAGAGAAGAGAGAAAAAAAAATGCTGCAACGCTTCGTCCGTCATCATTGACATCAGCTCCCCGCATCCTTTCTCTCATATCATCATCAGTGTGGTATGTGACAAGAGCGCGCAATGGCGGACCAGCGCGCTCCGTCGTCTCTGAGTGCCTACGGGAGCCGAGCTGGCCCTGTGACGCCAGACCCCCCAACGAGATTCAGCTACGACCATGCAGAAAGAGGCGAGCCGAGCACCATAGGTGCCATCCTCAACGCTCCCCTATCTCCCGAACGACCTCTCGCCTTCTCCGATGACGAGCTCCTCCCCCGATTCAATCCTCGGTCTCGTGCGTCTGCCAACAACTCCAGCCTCCAAGCTGGGAGATCGAAGCGATCACGCTCTCGACGAACGCACAAACCCCAAGCAAGCGGTGCTTTCCTCCTACAAAATGCCGTACCCGATGAAGGCGATGCCGGGAACTCACGCCGGCCGCCTAGAAACCCATCGCAGCAGCGGAGAGGCAAGGACGCCTTGGAGCCATATTCGACGAGCGTCCCTCAAGACTTTGGACTTGGCCTCACCTCTATAAGTGGGAACCGGACCCGGATTGTATCCCCAGACACATCGCAGGAGGAACTCTTTGTGTCCAAACGAAATGGTGCTGCTCGAATTGGCAGGCCACGAACCCAGCAGGTTCCATCTGCTCTTGATGTCGACTCTACCCAGATCGTAAACATGGCGCTCAACTTGAGCGAGTCTCGGCGTATAGCTTCTAGAAGGAACATAAGCCGCCCCAACCCATCTCGATTGCCCGTGCAGGACGCTCACAGTGGAGGCAACTTGCGGACACAACTACAGCAGCAGCTCAAGACGACCCGCGGGATATCCCCGCAGCCGAACCAAGTTTTGACACCTCGATTATCTGGTGTCAGATCTAGCAGTCCTCTCCGAGGTACCCTTGAACCTGCAACGGATGTCTCATATCGATATCACTTTTCTACATCGACGCTGGCCAGGGCGCAGAGAGCTAGAGAACATCTTGAGCTCATGGCCCAGTACAGACGGCTGCTGGATGCTCTCCCAGCACTAAAGATGGTCTATGATAGACCTGCAGCTGCGAGCCCTCCGGGGTCTCCAACAGATGAACGGGTGATCAAATTTGGAACAGCCGAGGCCAACTCACTCCGTGGCCGGGAATACAACCCCTTGCAATACATTCGAAACCGCAAAGTCCGAGCGCGGGAAAGGATGACCATTGACGGCGAGAAGCAAGGATTTGGAGATGTCGAAACCGTTAAGAGATGGGTTACACTGGCATCGCAGAGAGCCTCGACAACGAACCTATTTTCCGATGATGAGGCTTCGGTTCTGCCCCCATTTCCTGGAGCAGAAGATGTCGGTCCTCAAGTCTCGGATACAACAAATCAGACTGCGCTTCGGGTGCGACGCCCTCGAGTGGATTGGTTCGTTGAGCCTGGTGACTTGATAGCCGACGCATACTGGCTCGAGCAGGATCATCACAAACAACTCATAGAGGATCGTAACTGGAATAAGATCTACCCCCGGGAAGAAATCATGAGCCGCCCAATGTCACGGCAGACGGACGAGCTCGGAACAGGCATCAGCCCTTTCCTTACGAAGACATATGACGAGGATGACGAGGCTGCAGGACCTCAAGAGGACAAATTAGCAAGGCCTGAAACCGGGGCCTCGCAGAGCAGCGCTAAAGGTCGGGCAAAACAGAAACTTCACGAGATTGGTTCATTTCACCGACATACAGGATCCACGCACAGCCATCATGACTTTCTACGCAGGAGGAGAGACTCTTCCTCCGACGCTGATAGCGAAACCGAACCAAAGGGTGATGACAAAGTCAGACGTCCACGTCGGTCCGGTACACTATCAAGCAGCGCCAATGAACTGCTTGAGAAACAGATGCTTGAGATTATTGCCCGTGAGACGAGACAGCAGCGACTCTCTCACGTTCCAGAGACAGAAGCCGAGTATCAACATGAGGGTACTGCGACACCAGATCACGCACCCCTGAAGAAGAACCTGGCCGCTGCGAGATGGTCTGCAACGGATCCCAGTGATTCGGACCGTCGATCGTTTCGTGAAGAGCTCCCACAGCAACGGTCCTCTGGTGGCCTCAACAGACATCAGGGCGGTGGGTCACAACGTGGGAGACATCCTCTAGGGGATGTTGATTCGCCTCAGCCTATGTCACCTGAACTCGACCCTGTCCACGACCCTCTTTCAACAATGCCCACTGGGTTACAACTCTCAGCTCCATCAAGTCGCTCTTCATCTCCTTTGAGGAAACCCTTTACCAAAGTCAAACAGATCTTTCGTGACAAGACCCGGGAGGAACTTGAAGATCAGCAGCTAGGAACTGGAAGTTCCAGTCGCCAGCTGTCATTACCCGAACCCTCATCTCCTATCGAGAAACCACTGCCCGAACGTCAACCACCTACCTCGCGACCGACACACGAAGGCCATCGTTATCAGCGTAGCATTGGTAGCGTCAGGCACAGAGATGGTGACAACGTTGGCTTGCGGGGCATGTTTAAGGGTCCGAGGATTGACACGGTAATTCGTGGTGGTGTTTCAAGACTGGGAGACATGCTATGGAAGAAGGATGCCAACGAGGTTGTCCCTGAGGCGCTCTCGGCCGATGAATCGGACAACGACGTCTCATGGCCAAGAGCAGGACTGTCGCTGAGCCTATCTCGAACGAATTCTAAACGAAATCGGAACGAGCCACAACCTGCTGCGAAGCATTTCCTTGATACAATGCCCCAGTTCCAGCCTGTTGCAGATACACGAGGCCAGAAGACGGCACCTGAAGGTACGCAGACGCAAAGTCACCAGAAGAAGCGTTCTGATACTTCTCATCTACCCAAATTGGACATCGCGGGCCTATCATCAGATGCCCCACGGCGGACCATTGAACAAACCCGTGCGCTAGAGCCTGAAATGACGGAGAGCGTACAAGATGCCATCAAGCCGACAGACAAGAACCTCGACGTGGCTGTGCCTACCGTCCGGTTTAGCGAGCCTGTTGACTTTAGAGCGAGGAAATGGTCGATTGCGAACCATGGTGTATCCCAGAAAGCTCAGCTTTCCAAGCGGGAGCTTGCTCGACTGAGGGCGCTCATTCTGACATCTGGAATCAAGGCTATGGAGATTCATCGTCGAGCGCATGAGCCAAGACAGCCACTATCCAAGGGCAGTCTTACAAAGTTGGAGGATGGCGCACGATCCAACATTGCCGGTGTTCCTTGGGTTGATATTGCCAAAATCGCCTCGAAGAACTCGTTGCCATCTGACCAGGCAATACCCGCCGTTGACCATTACCCCATGGCAAGCAAAGTGCTCAAAAACTCGATCGAGACCTCGATGGAGCAGTGGCAGGCCTCGGCCGACCAGTTCACCAACCATACCCGCCCGAAGATAGAGGAGCGCATATGGTGCGTCCGCTCGCGGATTGCCGACGAGCTCTCGGGCATGACAGGCCAGGCAGCAGACTTTGCCGACGAGACGGGCAAAGACCTTGCCCTAGGGCAGCTGCTCAAGGTTAAGCATGTCGTCGACCTGACTGAGAAGATGATGCGAAACAGACGTCGCAGGTTCCGATGGGTCCGCCGCGGTATGTGGTCGATCGTTGAGTGGTTGCTCGTCGGCTTCATGTGGTACGTCTGGCTCGTCGTGACGATATTCAGACTTGTCCTGGGGGTCGGACACGGTATTATCGGCGGCGTCAGGTGGCTGTTATGGCTATAGGCGTAGGCCGTATTCATCATATAGCCTAGAGACAGGG
This sequence comes from Fusarium domesticum, assembly GCA_013618395.1. NCBI lineage: Eukaryota > Fungi > Ascomycota > Sordariomycetes > Hypocreales > Nectriaceae > Fusarium > Fusarium domesticum. The sequence continues at coordinate 13,660 of JABFEV010000616.1, read as the reverse complement.
GGGAGGGAAGGAGGTTGTTCCTGGGGAGAGTGAAGGGCAATGTTCCCTCACATCACATTCTTACACAGCGCACTACATTAATCCTTAGCCAAGATACCTTTATTGACAACAGCAAATCTCACTGCATTAGCTAGGTACATGGGGACAGTCCGATTTTGATACCCTCCCCCTTTTCATTTTCCTGTTATTTTTAGTTTACGAGGAGGTTCGAAGAACATGCAGTATTGGCATAGATAATAGCATAGCGTGGGATTGTACCAAGTATTATCATTATTATCCATTATTTATTATTACCATTATTTCTCATCTTCTCCATGGCACTCTGGAATCTTGGACAACATCACGTAAATACCTGTTATCTCTTCCTTATCTTGTGTCTATGATATACCCCATCTAGTTGAAGCAATGAATTCAATGAATAAAGATGGCCGAGAACACAATCTGCTCCAATATGGTTTACCGAGAAGAAGAAATGAGAGATGCGTTGTGTTTCATCCTTCTTCACCTACTCGTAATTCGACATTTCTAAGGACTACAACGGTCAAGTCACATGAAGAACTGAAGCAGGTTGAGTCGCTGAATTTAAAACTGTAGATCTGCAATCCTCCGGGACATATTAAATAGCGTATAAGTGAACACAACATGTACTGTTTCTCTCTGCTCTGAACTATTCGATTCTCTTCTTGCCCTCCTCGGCATTGAGGTAGCGCGCCATGCTAAGACCTCTCTCGTGCTTGGCCACGTAGGGCCCAATGACAGAGTCCTTGCGAGCCTTGGTGAAGTGCTCGTTGTAACCCTCGATGGCATAGGGACGAGGTTCCAGTCGTGGCCAGTTGACCTGTAGAGTAGTGTTAGCATGCGTGAGCTGGGAAAAGACCGGGCTGGGGTGACAATGTTGAAACGTACGTAAAGCATTCCGTGACCCCAGATGAAGCTGAAGCTCCAGGCAGCAATGAGGGCCCAGAAGAGGAGGAAAATCCTCATAGGCCAGGGGTTAGCGTCGGCAGCCTGGCGGGTGAATATACCGACAAAGATGATGAAAACGCTAAAAGCAAGGATGTAAGGAATCGCCTGGATCAGTATGGGCCTTCGGTCAGTAAAAACCAGAGATGTGCCGATGTTTGTGCTTCCTGGCTGATAAGCACCGAGGAAGAGATCGAAAGAATCCTGGCGGGGGCCATCGAGAAAGTTGTTGCGGATGTAACGCGTAACGCCGATCCGGGCATCTTGCAGAATACCCATCTTGGTCCGGACGCCTGTACGAGTTACGTCCGTCTTCATGGCACCGGTGCCCGAGTAGGCCGAGGAAACAACATCGGCATTGTCAGCCCAGATGTTGCGGAAGAGATGTTCAAAGGCAGGATCTTCGTCGCGGAATGACGAGCCCCGCACCATCAGACCGACATCCTCCAGGATACGGTCAAGGGTGTGTCGTGCAAACATGCTCTGGACTACGTTGGTACGGTCAAGGCAGTCCATACAGTTTGTGCGCATAACACTGGTCTGGTAGCTGCGAGCGTCGATGTTGCCATCGTTGGCAGCGGTGGTGTCTACGGCTCGGAAGTAGCCTTGCTTGTCAAGAGCGTCGGCTAACTTGTCCATTAGGGCATAAGCCTTGTGGAAGTTCATTCCCTTGGTCTCGTTGTGATAGTCAAAGTAGACATAGTGCAGTCGGTCAAATTCCTGATGCTTGGTGCTGGGCTGGATCGTCGTGAACTTTTCCTCGGTAAGCATGTCGGCTTCCTGACGCTCTTTAGGCGATGTCACAAGCATCTCGACCACCTTCTCATACGAGTTCTTGACTCTGCACTCTCGTCCTTTTTGATTCACCAGGTTGATAAGGTAATTGTCACCGTACAAGCGAATCTGCTCATCGAAATGCTTCTGAGCAGCCGACAAGGCCGTCTCAACACCACGAATCTGAAGCATAGGAACATATCTCAAGCTGTTGATCTCGGCCCAGAAGGTAGGAACGCTACCACGGGTCTGGACATAGGAGAAGATCTGCGTCTCTTTGCCAGCGCCCGCACCGAACTTGCCGCTCTGCATATCTGAGCTACCTGCGAAGCCGCCCAAACCGCTGTTGCTGTCATTAAAGATGACGATCTGCTCTGTCTCATTGTAGTTGGCGACGTGGCCCTCCTCATCGATACCACGGGTGAAATATCTGGTGCCTCCACGATGGCGCGATCGTCGAGATATGATGGCAATGGTCAAAGGGTTACTCTTGAAAGTAGTGGGCTTGATCTCGAGCATGCCAAAGATACATGGCAGGATATACGGGTCGACGCCTGGCTGAGAACCTGGCTGAGCTCGGGATCCGCGCGTACGGAAGTTGATCAAGTCGGTTTGCAAGTACTTGTTGAAGAAGAAACGGTCATCGGTTCGCATCCACAGAGGGTTGGATGCGTTGGCCTGCGACTGGCGCTGAAATGAGTTGGTGAGGTCGATGGAATAAGAGAAATACATGGGCCCAGAGGCAAGGAAAGTCTTGAGAAGCTCGATGAAAACATCCTCGTCTGGGTCATGGATCAAACGTTCGCGCATAGGGAGAATCTCGGTGGCTGCGACTTTGTAGACCATATGGCCCTTGAGTCGGCCCATGGGTTGAGCCTTGGTGATGAAGATGACATATTTGTCTAGGCTAGTCAGCGTAATCTCACCAACCGGCCCGAGCGAGTACAACAGCTAGCGGTCGGTGAAGTAGAACGAACCAAGTCGGAGCTGGATGATACCCAGGATGCCAGCAATGCTCGAAACGCGCGATGTTCGCTTGGCGGAGGCGATGCTGCCTTCTGCCAGGCGAACATCACCAGTGGGACGATCGATAACGAGGGCAGGCGTATTGGGGGATGACGGCGACGTGAATACATAAGAATCGTTGGCAACCTTCACGTTGATGTCGCGATAGGGCAACTTGGAGGCTTGTAGGTGTGCCATGGTGACGGTGTGAAGCTTCTGGTGAGCTTGGATGGGCTGAGCGAAGACTGAACTATGACAACGTAGTCTTGTTTGTATTGGGAAAAGTTCCAACTGTATAGTAGCGGCCACTTTTGGCGTATTTTGTGCCTGGTGAAGCTTTACAGTGAAGAGGGGGGAAACCACACAAGGGCGAACAAAAGAAAGCTAGGGAGCGATGGTTCGAGGAATTGATTGATTACAAGCTCGAGACGACGTACGCCTCGATGAGGCCAGCGAAGCTTCGCACAGCCACGTCGATAATGGAATGACCAGGGGAAGGAAGGACCAAAGGTGGGTTTAAGAAGTGGCGTATTTAGCAGCATTCCACTCCATTGGAAGTGCCCGAAAGTGTGGCTTGTGGAGTCCGCGATACGTACTTCCATTAGGTGGTCCGGAAGGACAGGGAATCCATCAATTCGTCAGAGGGAGATGAAGATTGAGGTACGCATGCCCGTGTCCCATCAGTTGGGCGAGAGAGAGAGAGGTACGTACCGTCTCATGGGGGGCACCTCATGGGCAACCAAAAGGCTCCTGCTGGCGCCAGAACAGAAAGGGCCTGCCTGGCGCCCTGACGTGTGCCTCGTGCGGCCAGCCACTGAACGTCCAAGGTAGTCACTTAGTCTCTTCAACACCGTTGCCATTCAAACAACATCCTCCACCCGCCTTTGCCTCTTCAACACAGCCTCGACACCTCAGAGTCCCCATCCATCGATTTCTTCCTCTTTGATCATCGCAGTTAGCAAATCTGATCGAATCGTCTCGATTATCTCTCCGCCGTCGCCTACGTCCCGAGTATTAGTCGCCAACTACCTGCCGATTCCAAACGCCAAACACCACTATTGTCTAGAACACATCCGACTGCCCCAATACACAACAGTCAAGTCGCTACGACCGCTCCCGTCCCGCAGAGCATCTCAATCATCTCCTTCGCCTCAGCACCGATACATCACTTCTTTTCTTCACTATGGCTTCTCGAGCACCCGCTGCCGGAGCCCGTGGCACCAACACCCGCTTTGCGCAGTTCAAGCTGGTTCTTCTGGGTATGTTCTGCCTTTGGTCACATCCTCTTCGATCTGTCCACGTCCTTTACTAACACAACCATGCAGGCGAGTCTGCTGTCGGAAAGGTAAATGTCGATTATGACAATGTATCACTTACCCCTAACTAACCCTCCTGTCCAGAGCTCAATAGTTTTACGATTTGTCAAGGTAAATTACACCCTCTTGACCCCACGTCATTGTTCGTTGCAGCTCATCTCGACTATAGGACCAATTCGATTCTTATCGCGAGTCTACTATCGGCGCCGCCTTCCTCACCCAAACCATTTCTCTCGATGAGAACACCACTGTCAAGTTTGAGATTTGGGATACGGCTGGACAAGAGCGATACAAGTCTCTTGCTCCTATGTATTATCGAAACGCCAACTGCGCCGTCGTCGTCTACGACATTACCCAATCTGTACGTAGCGGCCTGTTGTTGGGCTAACTCAGCATGTACTAACAGGATACAGGCATCACTAGACAAGGCCAAGGCTTGGGTCAAGGAGCTCCAACGCCAGGCAAACGAGAACATCATTATCGCTCTTGCAGGCAACAAGCTGGATTTGGTTACCGAGCAGCCCGATAAGCGTGCCATCTCTACCGCCGACGCCGAGAGCTATGCTCGCGAAGCAGGTCTCCTCTTCTTCGAGACCTCAGCCAAGACGGCTGAGAATGTGCAGAATCTCTTTACAGCCATCGCCAAGAAGCTGCCTTTGGATCAGGCCGGTCCTCGACATGCTCGACCAGGCCAGCGTCCAGGTGTCAGCTTGGCTCCCGAAAACTCCACCACCAACGTTAGCGGACCCTGTAGCTGTTAGATTCATCGTCGTTGTCTAGGTGCGATGAGATTATAGGCCGTGTCCCGTTATGTCCCAGCGAGTTCAAGGAGGGCAGTTCAAGGTAAGCGCGTGCGTGACTGGTCGTTGTTAACAGCTCCGAATCGTTTTGTCAAGTTGGAGCACTTCACATATTCACCGGAGTCTTTGTTTTTGGAGGGGATCAGTTCATTACTTTTTAATACCAAAGTCGAACTCGTTGCAGCGGCTTGGGTGTCTCTGATCAAATGCTTGATGCCGTTTAAAAACGGCATTTTTAGGACACTACAGCAGATAGACTGGTCCTCGAGATGAGCAACAGGAGGACTTGTAAGAGGCGCTTTGTAGCATTTTTATTCTTTGACTTGAACACCTTGAAAAGATGACTCTGCCTGATCTTGGCTCAAGACATGTGACTGCGTTTTTAGAAAATGGACGGGCAGGATAGGTACTTGATGTTTCTATATCTTGCTTGGAACATACTGAATTGGAGCGAGTGTCCTAGCATGCGGGTAATATATACTTTTGCTTCTATTTATTGGCCCATATTACTTCTGAATAACGATGGCATTGCCCTTTGTCGCTGGCATGATGATCTATTGCTGAACGCTGGCCAGGATAGCCTCCGCCCAAGAGGGAGCTCATCTGACATCATTGTTGATGTATACAATGATAAAACTGCACGCCGAACGAAGGAGTGGCTGTTGAAGGCTTGGAAACTGACTTTGCTCTTATTAATACATTCAATCTGCTCTAATCAATTACATCTAGTTATTGTTGTAGTCTTTTTTTCGCTGATATCCCTCCTTTCACTTCTTATCATCTCCGTTGCTGCGTCACCCGGTTCCTGCCGTTCGGCATCTCATAGCGCATGCCACGCCAGTAACACCACTAAACGCTAGGCCTTGGGGCAACGCGGGCCCGGAAGCTCACTTTAGCCGAACTTTTACCCTGAGCGTTTTTGAAGCAAGCTCTCAACTCCCTCCAACCGAAGCCTACTTGCATCACAACTTGCGCCGTATTCGCAATTACATTTCCTCATGTTGCGAACGTCGCTTCGGTCTGCGAGGATACTCGGCGGTAGGTCCGTTGCGGCCGCTGCCACCCGCCAATGGCCTGTCGCTGCGTCGCAGCGCGCTGTGCTCCTCGGTCAGGTAATCTCCCATTGCAGGGCCAATATGGAAACGTTCGAATTGAGGACTAACAGTTTTACTTGCAGCGGCAATATGCTATCCAGAATAAGCCCGGGTCTGATCCCTCGCGATCTCCTGTCCTGCCTCCCTCCGAGACTCTCAGCTCAAAGAGAGTTCACGAGACAACTATCGACGATGTCGGAGAGACCAAGGCCGCCATCGAGCAGGCCCTCTCGGCGTCTCCTCCTCCTCCTCCCCCTCCGGCTGCCCCTCTGCCTCCCAAGAAGAAGGGCTTCTTTCGAAGACTCCGAAACTTTGTCTTCGCCCTGATTGTGCTCGGAGCTGTTGGATATAGTGGCGGTGTCTGGTACTCTCGCATCAACGACAACTTTCACGACTTCTTCACCGAATACATCCCCTTCGGCGAGCAAGCCGTCTTGTACCTCGAGGAGATGGACCACAGGAAGAAATTCCCCAATGCCACTGGACAGGTCAAGTCTCGTGACACCCACGATGCTGTCCGCATTCCTGCTCAGAGCGGGGCCTCATGGCGAGTTGCCGATGGTGGAAACGCTGGACGTCACTCCAGTGCTTCCCCTGTTGCCCCAAAGCCCAAGACTGACGAGCCCGCCAAGGCCCAGGCCCCCCATCCTCCCGTTGCTGAGCCCAAGCCTGCCGCAAAGTCTCCCGATCAGGATGCCGTTACGCCTGCACCCAAGTCTCAGCCTGAGCCTGCTTTCAAGGCTCCCGAGGTCAATGAACCCTCCAAGATGCCTCCCCTGAAGCCCATTGACCTTTTGTCGCTCGCTGATGCCAAGGAGCCCGTTATTCAGGACCTTGTTCACATGCTGAACGACCTCATCCTGGTTATCAACGCTGACGAAGCCCACGGCAAGTATGGCTCCAGTGTCAACAAGGCCAAGACCGAGATCACCAAGGTTGGCGGCAAGCTCAAGACCATGAAGAGCGAGTTTGAGAAAAATGCTGCGAAACAAGTACGGGAGAAGATCCACGAGTTCGACAAGGCTGCTACCGATCTGATTGATCGAGTCGAGAAGGCCATGATCAGCCAAGAAGTTGAGTGGCGCCAGGAGTTCGAGCAGGAGATGAACAAGGTCCGTGAGAACTACGAGGACCGAGTCAAGGTTCTGCAAGAGCGCGAGCAGAAGCTCAACGAGCAGAAGCTCCAGAACCAGCTCCGTGAGCAGGCTCTTGCTCTCAAGAAGGAGTTTGTCAAGGATGTCCAGAATCAGGTCGAGGAAGAGCGTGAGAGCCGATTAGGCAAGCTCAAGTCTCTTTCCTCCGCTGTGGCTGAGCTCGAGAAGCTCACCACTGGTTGGAACGAGGTTGTCGACGCTAACCTCAAGACTCAGCAGCTGCATGTTGCCGTTGAGGCTGTGCGTGCCAGCTTGGAGGATGACCACCACCCTCGCCCCTTTATCCGTGAGCTTGTTGCCCTCCGAGAGATTGCTTCTGATGATCCTGTCGTCAACGCCGCCATTGCCTCGGTCAACCCCACCGCATACCAGCGTGGCATCTCAACCTCGTCTCAGCTGATTGACCGCTTCCGCCGTGTTTCCAACGAGGTCCGAAAGGCTTCGTTGCTCCCTGATGAGGCGGGTGTGGCCAGCCATGCCTCCAGCTGGGTTCTCAGCCACGTCATGTTCAAGAAGCAAGGTCTTGCGGACGGTAACGATGTCGAGAGCGTCCTGACCCGAACCCAGACTTACCTCGAGGAGGGTGACCTGGATGCTGCGGCGCGAGAGATGAATGGCCTTGACGGATGGGCCAAGACTTTGAGCAAGGACTGGCTGGGCGAGGTTCGCAAGGTGCTGGAAGTCCAGCAGGCTCTTGATGTGAGTTTTGATCTCTTGAGGTGACACCACTACCTGATAGGAACAAGCTGCTAACATGATGAAATAGGTGATTGCTACCGAGGCGCGACTACAGAGCTTGCGGGTGGATTAAAAGAGCCTTGACATTTGTGCTGTATATTGGTTTTTGGGAGACACCATGTCTAGAAAAGGGCTTAATGCCTATGTATTAGATAGCAATAGACAAGGAGGGCGTGTCTTGTCATTTTGTATGCACCGAAGATCTCGTTTGTGTAGTGTTGCCTAATTGATCGCTTTGAGTGATGGATAATTCCATAAGTTCTAATCGTTCCAGGCACTGAACTGCTAAGACCCCACCAGCCATTTCCGTTGTCGTCATTTTGGAACTGGTAGTAAAGGCTTTGCTCTCTCATCTTCATCTATCAACCTGGCCCCGGCCTGAATTCACCTGCGTTCGAACAATCGCCTACTTACTACATCACCCTTCAATCATCGTATGTCATCCATGAGTTGCTGGAAGCCATTGAGCAGCGGTTCTGGCAGATTACGTTGCTTGGCTCAGCGCCCGAACAAGACGCATCGACTCATCAACACTTCATCTCATAACTACAATGAGGCTTTGCGTCTACTATCACAGCTCTATTCAAACCGCCAAATTACCAACTTGTTCGACAACCCTTCCGTTTCCCGTTCAGCAAAATCACCGGCAAAGGATCTCAATGCTCTGGCGCTCCCAGAAATGCGTGAGTGGCTCCGCCGTGCAGGGTATGAGCCTCGCGAGCTTGCGCGCATACGGCATATCCATATAGCTGGCACCAAGGGCAAAGGATCCGTGAGCGCGTTTGCGACGGGAATGCTTAAACAATATGAGCATGTCGGCACGTACACTAGCCCTCATCTTGTCAGTCCTAGGGAGCGCATCGCTATACAGGGCGAGCCAGTATCGCAAGATGTATTTGCAGAGGCCTTCTTTGAGCTATGGGAACGTTTCTCGGATGCGGCGAGATGGGAAGGCAAAAGTACGACTGAGGCAGAAGGGCCGGAATCAAAGCCTTTCTTCTTCCGCTTTATGACCATTCTGGCTTGGCATATCTTCCTGCGGGAAAAAGTCGACAGCGTTGTTCTCGAGTGTGGCATCGGTGGGGAGTACGACGCGACAAACGTGGTGCCGCCAGAGGCTGTTTCTGCTGCGGTTCTAACGCAACTAGGTATTGACCATGTCTCGATGCTAGGCGACACTGTTGACAAGATATCCTGGCATAAGGCTGGCATTCTCAAGCCCGGGGTTCGCGGTTTCGTGCGGCAGCTGAACGAGCAGCCCAGCGTGCGACGAGTTCTTCAATCGAGAGCTGCGGAAAAGGGTGCTGAATTGTTTGAGCTGGACGACGCACTTGTCGAGCAATGGGGTGGTGTGCCGGGGAAACTCAAAGGCGTTTTCCAAAAGTACAACCAGGCGCTGGCAGTATTGGCTGTTCGAGAACATCTCGGCATGAAGAATGATCCCACAACAGCACTGGAGGACATCCCGGCCAAGATGGTCAGAGGACTTCAGGAGGCATCACTCAGAGGGCGATGCGAGACTATCCATCACGGGCCAGTTGACTGGTATGTAGACGGTGCGCATACAAGAGACAGCCTTCAGGAGGTTGCGAGGTGGTTCGTTGATGGCCTGGGCCCCGACGAAACTGCGACACTTATCTTCAACCAGCAAGAGAGAGATGCATCACAGCTTCTAGGGGTACTTCTCGATGCCACCAAACAGGTTTCGGGGCGAAGCAGCTTGTTCGACAATGCCTTGTTTACGAGGAATGATCAAGAGAGGCCTGCTGATGGTGAAGAAAGGGACATGGAGGTGCAAACTCGAGTTTCCCAGTGCATGATCCAGAATGTACCAGGCTGCAATGTCAAGGTCTTCAGCAACGTCAGGGAGACCGTCGAAGCTGCAAGAGAGATAGCTAGACAAAAGGGACCGAACCATAGGGTCCTGGTGACGGGCAGTATGCATCTTGTAGGGGGTATATTGCAAGCCCTGGAGCCTGAGAGTCTATTGTAGATGGGCAGAGCGCTTCCCGTCTTTACCCCGAGTCAACGTCTAAGTTATCGCCTTTTCTTTTTTCTTCTTCCACATCCCAGCATCAATCATGGTCGATTTGATTAGAGAGCGTCTGTCTTTTCCAGAATACTCAACGCACCTCCAACGAGATGTAAACTCCCAGTAATAAAAGCCTGCACATTCTCCCCCTCTACCAGACCCTGTACTAGGTTCCGTGCATAGTCGATCGACTGCTCAATGGTCGGCATGACCTCGACCGTTGCAGAAGGGTCCAGGGCCTTCCACTTTTCTGCAAAGCGACGCTGGATTGTCATACTTTCTATCTCAACCGGGTCGAATTGGCGGTTGACAAAGTCGCGCTTGTAACCCGAGGTAGCGTAGGTCACGTTGGTACAGAATATCACATGGTCGAATGCAGGCTTGCCTTCTCGCCGGGTTGCTTTGTGGACGGACTCGAGAAAGCCGACGGCTTCGGACCGGCCTTGTTGGTTGAAGATCATGATGCGTGGGCCATTTCTAGGAAGGGAGAGTCAATGTTTGTGGTCCGTAGGGGAGCGACCGAGGTGAATTTACCGTTCTGACGTCTCATCTTTGAACCATTTGGCAGACATCTTGAGACTGTCCGATGTGTGAGCACCGTCGACATACCAGGTAACACTGTCTTCCTTCTTGACCTCACAGCGTCCTCTCCAGACGACCTTTTCAAGACCGTCGACAAACTCCCTAGGCAGAGCTTCTGTCTTGGGAGGCACAGAAACACCAATCTTGTCCAACGCAACCTCTGCGAGAGCCACGGCTAATGTTGCGTTGCGCTTCTGAAAGGCGGCATCTGGTCGGATCTTGACGGCGTCAAGGCGAGGGTCGATCTCCAAGGCTTGGAAATCGACCTTCTTCTCTTTCGCTCGTTTCTGAAGCACGTCGGCTGCCTCTGGGAGCTGCTCGATTGTGAATGCCGGGCTGCCGGTTTTCATTATACCAGCTTTGTGCCAAGCGATCTTGGCTACTGTGTCTCCCAGAGCGAAAACGTGGTCGATCCCCAAGGTGCTGATGCCTGATGCCACAGGTCTCTCGACTACATTGGTAGCGTCGTACTCACCCCCGATTCCAGTCTCGTACACTGCAACATCTACACCCTCCTGCAGGAATACGTGCCAGCTCATGAGGGTGAGGTATCTCGCGTAGATGGGCCGAGGAACCATGAGCTCGTTGCCCTTTTCGGCGGGCACAGTCTCTAGCTTGTCCCATACCTCGAAGAAGTACTTTGCAAAGAGGTCTTCGGAAATGGGGGCCGAGTTGATCCTGATGCGTTCGCGGACGGCAATGAGGTGGGGAGAGATGAACAGTCCCGTTTTGCGAGGGGAGGAATGAGATTTCTGGTACTGGGAGAGAATGGAGTCGACAAACGCGCAGGTGCTGCCTTTTCCTTTTGTTCCAGCAACGTGAACGATGTTTAGGCGGTCTAGGTCGCTCGGCTGGATATTCTGGTGAGTATTGAGACTGTGTACGGTAGAGAAGTGAGGCAGCTTACTGTGTAGCCAATACGACCCAGGTATGTCCTCATTTCCTTGATAGACACAGCATCTGGTCTAATACCAGCCTTACGCCTCGCCTCTATGATGTCAAAAGGTGTCTGGAGTGAGTTTAAGGCATCGATGGCATCCTATACGTGGGCGAGTAAGTGAGTTAGTCCGTGATGTGAGGGGAGAAACGGACATTGTATGATCGGCCTGAGGAGGCCATGGTGGAGAGATTGGCTCTTTTCAACACTATGAATGAGAATGGTCGTTTGAATGAATGCCAAAGTGCATGACGCATCGGACACTTTTTTTTTTCTCTTTTTCCCCAGAGGATTACTTGAGTGTTTTTATCTTCAAGTGTGACAGTTGAAATGCCCGATAGTTGGTGTCGCAGAAAGCTCGGTTAATTGGGTGCGTTATTGTGACGATGGGTTAATAGACTTGGAGCGGTTTGGGAAGGTGAAGGGCTGGGTGTTTGAAAACAGTAGACTGGTCTCTATGCTGGCTTTCTAGACGATTGGGCGTAGAGTCTGTTCCAGTACAGATTGGAGATTGATGGTTCAAAAGTCGAGGTAGTGGGATAATGTCGGTGTCTGATCCGGTGCTGGTTGACTAGACTGACTAGTCGCGGACGTTGAATCCTTTTGCTATGGTGTGAATAACTCAGATTAATAAGTAAGGTAACTTGACATGGAAGGCTGGACGATGTTATTGAGAATAAATAATTATCACCAGCTTATTTTATTTACTGTTTGTTTCTGCTCATACTCGCTCATTCATTTTGACCTCTTCAACGCCTTCGGACGTCACCTCCGAAAAGAACAGGAAGACTTCGGAAACTCATCCGATGTTATAATAATCAACAGTTCCATAGGTCTTCTTGACCCAATCATTCATACCATTTTGCAAGGCTTCAAAAAATTCCTTGTCAAACCCCTTGCCGTCATCAGACCAGGCCATCTTTGCACGCCATGTCAACCAATTCTTGGCCATTGAGCCCTCTGGTGCTCGAAGCACGCCCGTTGCTAGATCTACGACCGCCTGACGATCCGAGGGGTGTCGGTCGGCGTGGAGGTAGAGGAACGTTGCGCCGCAGTTACCGCAGAAGGACCTCAAGACACCTTCTGATGATTGAAACGTCTTTGCGGTGCCGATCAGTAGATCCGGCTTGATGGGAGGCTCGCATATCGCCAAAGGTATGAAGCTCCAGCCCACAATATGGGTTCCGTGGCAGAGTCGACAGTCGTCGCACGTATCGAAGCAGCCATTCCACTTCGTTTCGTCTTTTGGAGAGATGAACTGGGACATGTATCCATCATCCGCAACTTCTTTTGTCGGGCGTGATATAGTAAAAGAGACGCCTCCGCAGAAACACTTTGCACGGAGACGCTCCTTTCCATCCTCGCCAACCTCGGGCTCATACTCGACGGCAGCTGCCTCGGGACTATCTTCAGGGGGATTCCAGTCGATGAACTCCTTGCCTGCAATGTGTTTCAGACATTCCGCAATGCCGCCATCTTTGGTCGATTTGCTGTAAATGTGCTTCCGAATCTGAAAGTTGTCCGGGCCATGATCCGTAAAGATGGACGAAGAGACCACCCAGTTTCCCTTTTCGATACCGATGGAAGCGATGTGACAACCACAGTTTGAACAAAAGTTCCAAGTCGCGAATCCCCTTCCGATGAGAAAACTCGTCATGCTATTCTGCGACGACGGCTCCACGAATCTAGGAACAATACCCTCTGGGAGATGAGCGTGCATAATACACGGCATGCCAGAGCCTGTCCTGCACATACTACAGTGGCAGAGGTGAGTGAGGAGAGGCAGTGATGAGATGGGGACGTCGACTTTGAAGTGAACTGATGCGCAGAAGCACCTGGCCTCAAGCGTCTTGAAGTCTTTTGTCTCTGCCATGGTCATGGTAATCAAAGCTAGAGGAGAATGAAAGAGAAGAGAGAGCGAGGTATGAGATTAGGGTGAGATACTACCAAATAGAGATAAAAGCTGACAAGGAGAGGGACTGTTTGTATCAGCACCCGCATGTAGGCTGCAGTTGATTGTCAGAAATGAAGATCATGGCCATCACCCCCTTCTCCTACCTAAATACCAATCGCGCCTTTGCCGTGAGGGAATTCAATCGATCGCGGGCGACATAGTTGCTGGCTGATTGCCGCTGGTGTTGTGGTTCACGGCTTGAACAGTTGATTGTTAGAAGGACACAGAGAGAAAGGCGCCAGGCCTAACAAAAATGCGCAAGCCGATGTTCAACCGGGGTTGTTGTAGGTACGTACTCTCTTCTGACCCTG
>JABFEV010000614.1:0-11566 GCA_013618395.1 Fusarium domesticum | reverse complement strand
GTTATTGGCTTCTTGTGTAACGATGGGATCTTAACATTTAGCCAGATTGATAGGGTAAATGGACTGATGTTTGTTTCTTGTTCGGAAAGAAGGGAGGCGTTGATTCGTGTAGGCTAAGATATATTTTGGACTGTGATCGTGTCAGACTTCGTGGATTATTTGCCCTGTCTTCCGTCTTTGACTGCTTATGTTGGACAACTTCTTCTGTCGGACCAATAGGTCCGTCTCGCCGGATGACTAAGAAATCGATGGGCCAGAGGCAATAAATGCGGTAATCGATGCAATCGAAGACAACCACATACGACAACACAAGCATATAGATATCAATCAATTGATCAAATGGAATAGCCTGATCAAGGGCAATTCTAACATACTTTGAACCTCAATATATCATCATTACTACAATTCCATAACTCGGTCCGGTGTTAATCCGATCCCGTGTCCGACATCTTCACTTGAATCCCTCCGGAAATTGAACCATATCTTCTAACTCATCGTCACATCAAACTCACAGCTGTTCATTCGAAACCTCAATTATCCGGTCTATACATGGCACAGTTTTCGTGCCCTTGGGTTGAGCAATCCATATCCCCTATCTACACAAAGCTAATTCCACAATGTCCGTTTTTTGAGGCCTCCATGCCCTTGACTTGACCACGAGAGCACACGTTCCATTTCCCAAACCCTTTCCCTTTCATGCCAATACTTGATACCACCAATCAGACAACAAAACATGAAGGATAACGAACAGATAACGGACAACAAATACCAACTGTCAACTCATCAAGTCCCTTCCCAAACAAGCACAGATACACGAGCTCTCATGCCACAGCATCCGCTCATTGTCATGCTATAATCGACTCAAAAATCGATATCAACGATAGCACCACTCATAGTCATGTCTTCCGACGCATCAACCTAATCCTGCTCCCCCTGGTTCTCCTGGCTCTCATTACCTGTCTGAAGGCTAACGATGCTGGCCAAGGCCTTCTCAAACTTTTCGAGCTCCCTCTTGAGAGTCTTGCGCTTCTCGGCCGTCGCCTTATCCTCCGCCATGAGCTCCTCATAGGCACACGCGGCACTGGGGCCACGCAGTCCGAGTTTCTGGTCGAGATAAAATGGTAGACGTTCCTGGATTTGTGGGATCATGCCGTTCGCGACATGTAAAGCCACTGCATCAGCGAATCGCAGTGCCGCAAGGCGGTAGTAACCTCTAACATAAGATACAACCCGCAGCTCCTTTTCGAAAAGATCCGGCCCAATCTTGACAATATCCGCCTTACGTCGCTTCTCGTCAAGGAGGCGATTCTCAACAGTCAGGCTCTCCCATGGCACGAGACGTGGACCGCCGCTGGGACATAGAGCCTTCAATCGCAGCTGATGGCGGTACCGAGTCAGAAAGATAAGTTCATCTTTTTTGTACCTGCTCAACGCTTCCTGATTGACTGTGAATAGCCGATGAGTTTCGAGCTTGTACACATCGTTGAGAGAGGCAAGAGTCTCGCGGCCGCGTTCTCCGAGATACTCTTTTAGAATCTTCTGGCACTCCTGGTATATCAGACGCTTGTTGAGGCGCTCAAAGGAGTCTGCCAATGCCGAGTTAAGCAGCTCATTAAGTACGCGCATAACCTGATCCAGAAAGGCCTTCATCGGCCCATCCCAGGGCTGGGTTGCCTCACGACACATGTCGATATAGACCTCTTCGGTAATAATGCCTGGCAGACCTACTCGACTCTTCCTATTGATGTCTTCACGGACTTGTTGGATAGTGCGAAACTTGGACCCAACCGAGGTAAATTGGGCAAATGGATCAGGGAACTGCGCTCCAGTCCGTTGCGCGACGTTAGTGGGTGTAGGGGGCACACTATTCCTCTCATCCTCGGCCTTAATAGCCCCATTAAAGGAGCCTGGGTTGGGAGTGCCGCTGATTCTAGGCCTCTTGGAGGGTGTAACGGGAGGCGCCATGGCCCGCCTCTTGGTGGGCGTGTTGGTCACGGTAGATGCAGCGTCGTCAGAGTCGGAGTCGTCGATAATGATGCTTTGGCCATTGGAGTCTCCCGGATGCGTGAGAGTAAATTCGGGTTTCATTCCCAGCAGACAATTTCGGAAGTCATTTGTTAGGGATGTGAAACTTGTCGAAAACTCAGCAGGCTTGAGCTTCGACCGAGCCTGTTCACCAAACTCCATCACACTAGTATGTACTACCAGCTCAATGTTATCTGGGAGTTCGGGTAGCTTCTTTAGTTGTGCCTCTATCTTGCTAAGATGGTGCTTCAGTGTATGTTTGATGTTCGGTAAACTAAGTTATGATACATATGTTAGTAAAGCATAATTAAGAGAAATCCAGGGAACATGCCTTTTTGCAAACTCTTCGCCAAGTTTCTCGGATAGGAATGTCTTCAGCTTTTCAACGCCACATCTCTCAGGAAACCGAAGGGTATCCGGCCAACGCTCGTCTGAAGGATCATCAAAGAGGCTCTCTTCCCACTTCTTTAGGCTATCAAGTTCCTGGTTCTGAGGCCTAGATGTGACAAAATAACCAAGCCCGGTGACATGGGCTCGATTTTCCATTATATCCATCCATTGTTCGTAGTTACCAGTATCGGGGAGGAGATCAGCCTTAGTAAGAACACCGATGGTACGTTCAAGAGCCTTCAGGTGACGTATGAGTCCGAATGTAGCCGAGTTCACAGCGTCGCTATTCATTGGCATAGAGCACAGAATGATGGCCGAAGGATGCTGAATGTATGCTCTGGATAGATTCTTGACAACGCTGACAAGATAGTCATCTCGAGCATCGGCAGGATTCTGGAAGATGCCAGGCATGTCGTAAAAGGACAAGTCGGGCATGTCAGGCCCCTTGATCTCAAGTGCCACAACGTTTGGTGAAAACTTGGCGCTGACCTGTTCGGCTGCTTCACTAACTGGGGTGTTGGTAGCGATGGAGCCCTCTCCAGGCACATAGAGCTGGTGGCTCTTGTCGTCGTTTAGAATGGCGATTTGTGCCCAGCGCAAAACCTCCTCGAGTTCGCTATGATCACGCATAGTCTTAAACTCGAGAGTCACAGCGCTTCGTAGCTTGCGCCATGGAAAAAATGGATCCTGGTCGGTCACATCACGCTCGAGGATTAGGTGATCCTTAGGTGGTCGATTTTCATACTCCCGACGTAGCCAGACCCTGCAAGACGAATCATTATTTCGACTAACCCGAATATGCAAAGGGCAGCGAGTGCAAGTGCCTTCGCTACGAGGCAGACTGAGATTAGCGAGGCCAGACATGAGACTTGACTTGCCAGCAGACTGGTCGCCAACAAGGACGAGCTCGGGGAGCTGAACATCATGGGAAACGCCAAGCTGCTGTAGCTCGCCGAGTGTGTCATTACACGCTTTAAGCTTCTTCCCTATGTCCTGGAAGGAGGCATGGAAGAAGCTTTCTGTGCCCTCCTGGCTTTCAGGGCTCTCGATGACGATAGTGTTTGCCGGCATCTTCACTTCTCTGAAAAGAGGATCAGGCTCTGCGATGCGTTCGCTAGGCGTGGCTTTATGGGATACAAGTTAGCGTAAAGCACGATATAAAGAGTAAACATGTGAGTACGTACGTGCATCAGACCTACTGCCCTGATAGAAAGCCTGGTTCACAGGTCGGCAGCTTGACGAACCTCCAAAGTGGGAGGCGTTCGATGATATGTAAGGGTTTACGTCTAAGGCGACGGTGCCAGGTTCTGATAGGGAGTGTGAATCGGTAGCAGAATCTGGTTCAGACTTGATGGGTTGGCGGCCGTTCATTCGAGAGCCACGAGCTTTTCGATGTGTTGCTTGAGACATCGTGGAGTAGGAGAAGGAAGGCCAGAATCACACTCGACAAGTCTGCTTCGGAGTTATGCGGGTAGAAGGTAACCCCGTTTGATTGAATGACCTGCTAGTTTACAAAGCTTGAGTGACTGTTTGTTCTGTTGAGCTGGCGGCCAACGGCCCGTAGAAAGTGATAGAAGATTGGTTTGGCTGAGCGCATATGAGTGAAAGGAGAATAAGCGGAGATGATAGAGAAGGGAGAGAACGAGCTGGGATGACAGAGAGTGAGGATAAGTGAGACCAGTAGGAGGTGATACTGAGAGATATGGGAGAAGGCAATTATCAAAAGATGAGATCTGGGGGAATATCTTTATTTACCTACACGTTGGCAGGTGCCTTAGCCCTTATTGCTTGCTTCTTTTGATAACGCTCGTAGTGGACTAACACGGCATGGTAGTAACGTTTGATATAGCAGCCAGAGAGTCAGCAGCGTTAATGCTTCTAATTCAAGGTAAGCCCATTTTTGAGGTGAGAGATTGTTTAGTAACCTTGTTCTAATAGCCTCTGTCACTTTTTTCTAATGAATTCCACCTCAAGTGCTTCATAATATGTCATCTTCATTTTATCTCTTAACAGCCTTTAATGGTCCCTGGAGTTGAGATACCATCTTGTCTGCCTTATAGGCTCCATAAAAGTTAAGTGGCTGGGGACCAGGCAGTCAAGTCAAGGTCGGTTGCCCTGGCAGTCGCTGTGCAATCGCTGAGAGCCCCGCTAACTAAGTGGACGCGTTTGGCGGGCCGTAGGGTGCCCCGCTATGCTAAGATTCTTCAAGCTCATCAAGGTGAAGATTGCCGTTGTGGAGTGCCTTGACCAAGTTGATGCTATCGAAGGAGCATGAAGCTCCAGCAACTCGGTTAGTTTTGTATGAATTGCTTCGTATGTCACTGATAGTAAGTCAAAATATGTACTGGTAATCAGGCTTGTATTGTTACTGTGGGAAATATTGTTGCTTTGCGAAGAAACGGGTGAAGATTGAAAACACCACAAATTCACAATTGCAAATACCACGCTTTTCAAGGCCCTACGCAAGACTCGTACCTCGCAATAGCCAGTTCCTTCAAAATAATTCCTACACGCGCATTTTCAACTAATATTTACTTAGTCGTGACCTTGTTTCCCGTAAAGTCCTGTGCCTCTGTCGGCTTTCCACCGCGATAGAACCAGAAGAAGCCAGCGCCAATTACGAGGGCACCAAGAGCCAGGAACTTGTTGCTGCCAAGAGAAGAGAGATTAGCGTGAAACTCACATACTACAAAATCATCAGCTCACCTGTCGCCAGAGGTTTTTGGTTCCGGTCCCTTTACTTCAGGTCCCTTCACTCCTGGTCCTTCAGACTCGAGCTGTCGAACAATTCGTGACGATCGGAAGCCCCGCACAGAGACAGACAACGGGCGCAGAGCTGCGACGGGACGAAGGACTTGGATGGCTGACATTGTCTGTTACGGGTGTAGTATCAATTGATTATTGGGAGCTTGAGAGTCGGGGATTAAGTGGAGTGGATGGTTGCTCTATGGAGGAGGAAGATAGGCGGAAGAGAAGCAGAGGAAAACAAAAACAACTCAATCTTGTAGGCAGTCGGAAACCCTTAAAGAGGGGGTATTCGGGTAATTTCATAGCATCACGGATACAAGGCGTGAGGCATCTTGTCAAATATCCAATCCAAATTGCCACAGTTCAAAGGTTACTTGGGGTGGTGGTATTGGCAGCTTGGAGTACATAACCTTTACGTTATGCCCGTGTCTGGCCGGCCGCGCTGCAAAGTATACATACTCCATTACGCAAACACCACCACAATAAAGAGGGCGGTCTTGTACTTGACGCCCCGGAATTTCCCCCAGATTGCAGGTATCCGAGGAGGCTGATGGATGCATGAGTTGTGGATGGTAGTTGACCTTGCCCTTGCGTACGGGACATTCCCACTTGTCGTGGTGCGAGAGTTTGTAACGTTGAGAGTAACCATTGGTGTTTTATATATTTTCGACAATTTTCTTTGTTCTTAAGAGAGATTTCTAGAATATTCACTTCCAAGTGCCAAAAGTATCATGTCTGGCAAAGACGATGAGGTTGAGAATGGATCCTCAAGACGAACCACCTTTGAGCATGGATCTGCTTCACTTCCGTCCATCCTTTTTAGTACGTAGGCCCTACCCACCAGACATGCCCGGCGTATGCACATGCCACAAGTCCAGACTCGTGGCTCAATTTCCCCGCTCAACTGAACCCTTGACCTGCAAGGGTCACCAGCTTGTGAGTCGAGTAGAGAGCATCAGTACATTCTATGGTGCGTTGCTTGTTGAGCATCGGGCAGTATTACTAATTTGACCAAAAAAGAATGGTTATTCTTAGGGAGAAGCTGCAATTGATTGACATGGTTGATGGATTGATCTCTTACGATATTATAACTCTAGACTCACTGACAGCCGCCTGCTGCCCATCAGTTCCGTTATCTGTCTGGTCATGAGACCCCTGAACGACTGTCTCTGTGGGCTTCGTGACAAGCATCCTCACCTGGATGCTCAAAACTACAGTTTGCACGTATTAATGTTTCGTATCGACGTCAATTCAATTCCTTGTCTTCTTATCCTGCCATTTGAATAGGTACAGACGATGTGAGTCTTCTTTACATGCAAGACATCTCAACGTAGCTTGTCCATGAAATAGGGGTTGGCTTTCAGCGGCGTCAGTAACAAGGTTAGGATGTACTACCTACATATACAAGCTAGAATTATTCATCTTCCCTCTCTCTCTCTCTCAGGTTTATAGGGTAAGCAGCTCTGGAAAAACTACCCCTGACCAGATAGCAACGGAAAAGAATCAACAGGCCGCTTTCCCCTTTTGGTGACCGCCCCTTCTCCAAGCGTGGGCTGGTCCCTCCCTAGTTTAATCATCCCCCGCTATCTAATCTACAGGCCAACAAGCAATAACTTTCAACATTTCCACCGCAACCTCCTGAAGAGCTTTGTTCTTTGTGTGTTCTTGTCCTTGTCCTTGACTTTGACTTCAAGCTTCCTCCTGTGTTGATTCACTCTTCACGCCGCGACCGTCCCCGTCGCATTCTTCTCTCTCGAAACCTCCTTCTTCAACCCCCACCAAAACCCTTACCATGTCCCTCCACGTTCCCATGGCGCACCGCCTAAAGGATCAGGGCGCCACCAAGGCCGTCATCTTGGTATAACCTCACCTCCTTGACCTATCTCTCTACGACCACCCCTGAGCTAACTTGCATCCCCAGGTCGGTGGCCCTTCCCGAGGCACGCGCTTCCGTCCTCTCTCCCTCGATGTCCCCAAGCCTCTCTTCGAGGTCGCCGGCCACCCCATCATCTGGCACTGCCTCGCCTCCGTCGCCCGCGTCCCCAACAAGCAGATTCAGGAGGTCTATATCATCGGCTACTACGATGAGTCCGTCTTCCGCGACTTCATCAAGGACTCTGCAAAGGAGTTCCCCGCCATCACCATCAAGTACTTGCGCGAGTATGAGGCTCTTGGTACTGCCGGCGGTCTCTACCATTTCCGTGATGCCATCCTCAAGGGCCGCCCCGAGCGTCTCTTTGTTCTCAACGCCGATGTCTGCTGCTCTTTCCCCCTCGACGATATGCTGCGTCTCTTTAACGAGAAGGATGCCGAGGCCGTCATCCTGGGTACCCGTGTCAGCGATGAGGCCGCCACCAACTTTGGTTGCATCGTGTCCGACGCCCACACCCGCCGCGTCCTGCACTACGTCGAGAAGCCCGAGTCGCGCATCAGCAACCTCATCAACTGTGGTGTGTACCTCTTCTCCACCGAGGCCATCTTCCCCTCCATCCGCTCCGCCATCAAGCGCCGCCTCGACCGCCCTTCGCGCCTCGTCTCGTACCCCTCTTCCGATAACCTTGAGAACAGCTTCGTGATGAACGACGACGATGACGACGACGAGAACAAGAAGAGCGAAGTAATTCGTCTCGAGCAGGATATCCTCAGCGACATGGCCGACAGCAAGCAGTTCTACGTCTACGAGACCAAGGACTTCTGGCGTCAGATCAAGACTGCTGGCTCTGCCGTCCCCGCCAACGCCCTCTACTTGCAGAAGGCTGCTCAGTCTGCCGACAACGAGCTTGCTCAGCCCAGCGCCAACATTGTCCCCCCTGTCTTCATCCACCCTACCGCCGAGGTCCACCCCACCGCCAAGCTTGGTCCCAATGTCAGCATTGGCCCCCGTGTGACCATTGGCGCTGGCGCTCGTGTCAAGGAGAGTGTCGTCCTCGAGGACTCGGAGATCAAGCACGACGCCTGCGTTCTGTACTCGATTATCGGCTGGGGCAGCCGCGTTGGCGCATGGGCTCGTGTCGAGGGCACCCCTACACCCGTCGGAAGCCACTCCACAAGCATCATCAAGAACGGCGTGAAGGTGCAGAGCATCACCATCCTGGGCAAGGACTGCGGCGTTGGCGATGAGGTGCGCGTGCAGAACTGTGTCTGCTTGCCGTATAAGGAGTTGAAGAGAGTACGTTACATCCTATGCCCCCCCATCTCAAACTTTTTATTTAATTTGATCTAACGCTTCTCTTAGGACGTTACCAACGAGGTCATTATGTAGAAAAGCCCTCATCTCTAATCGGAAGAGAAGAGAAAAGAAAAGAAGAAAAGGGATTGGAGAATCACGTTGGGGATCTAATGGAGGAGGTCACAAACTATACATACAGAGATGGGTCATGATGTAGAGCAGCTTTATAGCTGGTTTCGCCTGGATGTCGTAGAAGAATACTACAAAAGTCGAATTGATAGATGCTGGCTGCGTTTCATGGTCTGTATTGTAAGAGAGAACATGGAAAAAATCGTCAGTAGCGATTAAGAAGTGTGAGATTGCTCACAGCGGGTTTGGTCTTCTCCGACTACAGGAGTAGGTATCAAGAGTGTTGAACAAAAGCCTGTCTCTTCTCTTTACACTAACCTCCTCTATCCGTTTTTCTATCCCATCGCAGAACCTACGCATACACCACCGCGCGCCCCCCTCGTTGGTAGAAGGAAAAAAAAAGTGAGCAAGTTCTAATGATATAACAAAAATCCCGAATGGTATCATATTGTACTTTAGCTACACCAAACCCCCAATGGATTGGATTTCAATTCTATCACTCAAAAAGTCTAGATCGTGTGTAATATAAAACAAAGTCGTGTTATCGTTCAAGTTCGTGAGGCCGGGCTGGTCTATTGTGTATGTTTTGACCATCGCATTGTTCCGGCTATGAGATTGCCCATGGCATGATAGGGGAAAACGGTTAGAAATCCCTTTTGATGTTGGTCCGACTCGGCTGCCTTGGTAGCATGGGGCTGCTGGGTCGACTGGTGGTCAGGCCAATGTCATGTTCCATGGCGGCGAGGTTCAGGCGATTTGAGCTTTTGGTGCGTGGTGTGAGGAAAGCGGGACGGTCAATGTCAATTGCGGGCTTCTCGAAGCTGGCAATGTGGATGGGTGGAGGGCGGTGAATGGTGCGATCTGATGCGCTGTAGAGCCAGGTAGCGAGCATGACCAGAGAGGTACCAATGATGAACTGTGTGCATGTCAGTATGTCTGTGGTGGGTCTGAAAGGGAGCATCATGTATAACTCACTGTTGAAGTCACCTTGAAATTAAATACCACGACGCTTATCAGGAAGCTGATGACGATGCTGATACTGGTCGCAAAACTCTTGGCGATGTTGTCACTGTCACGAATGACTACACTGGCAAGTAGACCGCCAGCCGACTGCAGGACCACTGCGGACCAGACGACCCAGTTGTAGCCTTCGAAAAAGCCGTGTTCACTGATGCCCTCCCCATCTTGCCAGATTACACCACCCAGACCAGCAGCGAAGATGGAGTAGAAGCTGAGTTGCACGTTGCGAATCCAGACACTCGCCTGCGTGGGACTTTCTTTCAAGAGCTTCTCAAAATAGACGCCCGTCAGACCTGAAACGGTGGCGGCAATAAGAACAGCAGTAAGGCCGACGGTGTAGTTCATGAGAGGGTCGATGGGAGGTAAATCGTGATCAATGCCTTGGTAGGTGGCAGAGCGTTTGGCGATCTTTCCAGCCGAGGGAGGATCAACTGGCACGTGCCCAAGTTCGTGCAGAGATCGAGGGAAGAAATGGTCCGTCATGTCGCGGAGGGGAACAAAGGGGGAGCTCGAAGAGGTATCGGAGTGTGGTAGAGAGACGACTGAGACACCTAGAGTCAACATAATCAAGGCAATCCATCGCTTAGGCCCAAGATGCCTTCGAAGAAGGACAACACTGAACAGGGCAGTAATGGGAATCTAGAGGAAAGGTAAGCCTGCGTGATCATCATGGCGAAGATATGTTTGCGACGACTGGACGTGTGTCTTGACATTCATACATACTTTGAACTGGTAGAGAATCTGGAAATGGACGGCGTCGAGGTTCCCAATGGCGACATACTGTAGCATGTTTTGGAGTGTGTAGAAACCAGCAGTTAAAGCAAGCTTCCAGCCATCACCAGCGAAAACAGAATTGTAGATCTGCTGGAATAAGACCGTGGCAGGTGTTGTAGGAGCGAGAGTTTTAGAAGCATCGTAAATGGCGAGGGAAAGGGAGACGGCGAGCTTGATGACCTCGTTTAGGAAGACTGCAGTGGAGGTGAAGTAGCGATGGTCGCCGCTCGGGGGCATGACACGAGAATAGTGCATGATCTGTACAGCTTTGTCAGAAGGCGATCATGATGGGTTTGGTTAGGAGGCTTTCGCATACCAGAATGAGGGCAGAATTTTGGAAGGTCAACTGAAGAAGAATGATGTCAGCAATCGTTGTCCGTAATAAGCAGCCATGAGAGTATTCATGAGAGTATGGGCCAAGAGTAATACCATTGTTAGTGACCATTGTTTCTGAGTGAGTCCCAAGAAAGTGCCTTTGGCCGCAGGGCGACCTTTGCGAAAGGTGTTGAGAATCGCCATGACGTTGGAGTGCATGCAAGGTCGATCAAAGAAGGCGCGTGACACGACAGGGCTGGATATTAAAAGAGAAAGTGTATCGATTGCGAAAAGTTGGTGACAGGCTGAGCTAAGCAATGCGCCCGAAACTACAACATGCAACTTGCGACGAGGTTTGCGACAATCAATGAGGGACCGTGTTTGTAACAACTACCGAATGGATATCCTGTCGTGGATGTTGTTGTCTGTTTGGGTCGGCTTGTTTTCTGGCCAAGGGTTGGGTTTCGCCAAGATGAAACCGGAATATCGCCAAAGAAGAACCGAAGACGCGAAATCGGTAGTTGAGAATCGTTATTCGAGATTCGGTTCCTCAATTTCAGCTCGTGCTGTCTTTTGCTATAACGTGTATCCCTCTCTGTGACCGCACCCACGCACTGCCAAGGCTCGGGAACCAAGGTTTCTTCTGGGTAAGCTTCTAGGCGTGTCAGGTCGATTTCTGGTGTATTCAGAAGCTGCAGACGCCGGCGTAGATTGGCAGATGAGCAAAAGGGGAGGAGGGAAGAATATCAGAAAATAGAGGGAGAGAGAGAATGAAGGAAAGGAGTTGAGGAGAGAGAGGTCTAGGTAAGGCAGGCAGGTAAGCGGCGGGGAGGGCAGAAAAAAAGAGATCCTGGGAAGAAGGAAAGTTGCAGCAAGATGGAGAACTTGAGACACGGGGGGGAGTGAACAAGGGAAAGAAGGAGCAGGGTTCTCCGTAAAAAGGAGAACATTGGAAAGCACTACTGTAGGTGTGCTTGATACAGAAATTCAAATGAC